>VYZW01036761.1:26394-94902 GCA_013401315.1 Balaeniceps rex | reverse complement strand
ATCTTCAAGGCAGGTTGGAGTAAATTCCAGACATGAAACTCTAGTTCATTAATTTTCTACACCAACTGTCTCTCGCTAATTCCACTCACATAATAAACAGACTAATAAAAATATACTTTCCTTCTCGGTCTACATCTGAGAATATTTATAGATGCTGCGTAATATTGACAGGGATTGGTTGGTTTTTATGTTTTAACAGAAATGCGAAAGAAGGGTTATACTTGTATCGAAATACAGGAGTGATACTGTGCTTTGTGATTCTAAGGTGATGTAATTTGTCTACTGCTGTTTCTGCCAACTGGTGACCAGACACTAGAGCTGACTTAACCAGTAAGCAGAGTCTACCATCTGGTGGCTGGAGTTGCTGAATGTACGCCCTACACATTCCTGCATCGAGATTCAGATGGGACCTTTGTCGCTGGTAGATGGCAGTTTCTCTGATGACTGGAGCAATGAGGCACCTTCAGTCTGATAATCTTGTCTGCCTTGAAGATTTTTTTTTTTTAATGTAATTTACATCTACCTCCGTAGCAACTTTTCCAAAAACCTGGATGAACTTCTTGATCCTTATTTGGCCACTCTTTTCCATGGACCCTGATTAATACCTTTGTGCATAGAAATAGACCTGTCGTAGTATTTGATGTTAATCGATCAGCAAATTAAATTTTATGAAATCCTAATATCAGCCTAATCTGACAACTTTCAGGCTCTTTTCCTTGCTGCTCACTATCTCTGCTATACAAAGACTCATTCCCAGAATCTAATACATCACGATAGGAATTGCCACTGAAATCAGTGAATAATTTTGAATGAATCACCATTCATGTTGTACAGTAAATACAGCAATATTATATTTCAAACACACACATAGCCAAATGACCAGAGGTATTTATGTATATCATTGAGGTACTGAGGGATAATCAAAGTAAAACCCAATAAAACGAACTTGTTCTTAGTGATTAATCAATATGTACTTGTATTTCACATTTACGGAATCATACAGTGATTGGCAGGGACTGTATGATATGAGTCAGAGAACTAAGATTTGATTTATCTTTTCAGATATGCAAGAACACATACAAGAACAACAGAAAGCTGAAACTATCTTCACATTAAGGTAGAAGACTGAAATGTCTGCAAATAATTTAAACCGTATTAGTGTATGATAATGTTGACAGTAACAAGACAGGAATGACTGAAACAATCTAAACACTGAAGCAGTAAAGTGGCTTTTAAGTACCTAAACAAAAGATCACTGCCAACCAAAAGACATCCAAAAAGCAGAAAAATGTGTGATGTTCAAAAAAGATATAAAGGATGACTTCATCCCGAGTTTCTATTGTGCCTCTCAATGCATGGGCTAGCGTTTCGCATATTCTCTTTTCTCTGCAATGACTGCACCCGATTAGTCTCTTCAACGCACATTCTAACAATAGGAAATGCTATCCACAAAATGGGTTATTTCACACAATAAAAGAAAATCTTACTGAACTATCTTCTGAAAATGATGTACAAAAGGCTATTAAACAACATGCATCTGGCAAGTCAAATGGTTCAGATGGCATACAAATAAATCCACATACTATTGCTGATTTCCAACTATTAAGACATCTGCTGAAAATCCTCCACTTAATAGGAGCACAAAATAGCTTCTTCCAGACTTGACTCTTTCCCTTATCTATCATGTAGCCGTCGAAGGAGAGGGGATCGATCACTGTGTGTAACAACCCACTTGGTGGCTCTTTCCCAGCCACAGTGGGCAAAGGCATCGCTCATGTGGTGCTGTTCATTGGTACTTATTTTTCCCTGGTTCGTGTCCTGTTGCTTTCCAGGGTCAGATAAGCAAGAACAGAAAAAAAATATACTGATTGTGATTCTTGAGAAATCCACTGTAAACTGAAGAGGCAAATTCTCTTACATGGCTTTTACTAGATGGAGTTGTGCTTAGGTCAGGCATAAATAACCAAAAGAAAAAGACAGTAACATGCGAGTACACAAGTGGAAGAGCAGAAATCCCTCGGCATCAATGCCAGATCCTACTGCCTTAAGATTCATATCATCATTCCATGGTTAATGCCTTACTATGATATTTTGACAAGGAGAGGATCTAGACACCGAGGTGTAATGAAACTGATTAAAGCAATAACAAAGTCTTACAAAGCAGCATGCAGAAACTACAACTGAAAACTACTGTCATACGCTAAGTAAGAGTCATTTAAGGACACAGACATTAGCAATAAAATACTGTTCATGCAAATACAGTCAAAAAACAAAAAGCTCCCCCCAGTGCAGGCGCCAGCCCTAACTCTACCCATCTTCTGCAGACCCTAGGTATAGTTTGGGTGGTAGGAAGGACTATCTTATGCTTCACTTAAAAATTAGTGGGGTATCTTAGTTCACAGAGGGACACAGTACTTAGAATAGGTTTTGTCCTACAGAAAACAGAAAGGAAATTGCATTAAAGGTATTCTACCTCCTCTATCTGACAAGCTGTGGAAGATTACAGCAAATGGATAATTTGACATAATTTTTTTTAAAAGACACACAAACAGTACATGGCACTGAGTCTGCGACTTTACGGTTTGCATACTTATAAGAGTTGTTACATTCCTACAGCTATCACTAAAGGGACTTTTGGACACTATATGGCGTTTGTACTGGGAGTTATACCTGTAAAACTATTTGAATATAAAATTACTATCTCTGCTTAGAGGAGTTACACGATTACAGAACCTGTGATCACACCAGGTACCAGGCAGCTTCATTTTAATCTATATTCCGAAGAACAGGAACTAATGCAGTAAGAGTAAATTTGACTCAGCAGATGGGGCCATCATAGACAACTTACATTCCCTTTATTATAAATACTTGCACAATCTCATTGGAATAACTGGTAAATGTGTACAATGTTTCTCCATGATTGTTTAACATTCCCTGATTTACCAACCACCACATATATTTATATTCCTGGTGAAAGCTATAAAGCAGGTGAGGGCACAATCATGAAAAATTTTGGGATAGATTCTATTTATTCTACTCAGGGGACAGGAAAAGTAAAGGCAACTCCAGTCAGCTTGGGTTGGCAGCAAAATACGGAGCCACTCCAGAGTATCCTGGTGCTCAGGAATGGCAATGAGTAGCCCGTATACTTGTGTCCACCAGGTTCACTAGAAACTCTTGCTGCCTCAGATCCCTGAAGGAAGCACAGCTAAGGAAAGACAATTAATGATGATCAATTTTGAATTTTCCCCATGAACTGTATTGGTTTTATCAGGCTTATCATAGCGATATTATTTTTAAGGCTGCGTGATTTGTATCACAGCTTGCAATAGATTATCTGACAAGATAGTTGAACGTTATAAAAAGAGAAGGAGGAGTAGATGTAAAAGTGGGGAAAAGACAGAAGAAAGGAAGAACCAAAAGCAGAGAGAACAAAGGAAAGAGATTCACTGAGTCTTATCTTACAGTTGAGCAACAAAACATCATTACTATCAATAAGCTCCTGATTAAACAATTGGAGATGAATTAAGGAAGATAAGCAAAGGACTCTCAGATTTTTTGTGTGTTTTAAGACTTAAAGGTGACGAGAAAGACAGAGCATAAAGAGTTCCTGGTAGTACCAGTGCTGCTTTGTAAGCCACTGTAGTTTGTGGTAAGACACGCTTGTGTCCAGCCTATCTCTACCCTTTCTCTCACATATTGAACATTTTTTCTCGTCCTATTGCACCGAGCAACCTTGCTTATCCCCTCATTCCCGTGCCAGATTTTTTTTTTCCACCATTATCATAAAGTTGTTACTGTTGCAGACTCTACCTGGCCTCCACGCTGGTGCAGAGCTGGGACAGAGGATGAGGGCTGTATCCTCTCTTTTATGGCAAGAGCAGAAGAGCAGAGAAGAGCAGTGAGATGGAATAGCTTCTCTTTCCCTCCCTTCCCCCCTTTCCCATATGAACGTGATGAATCATTATGACAGAAGTGTAATAAACTTCTAAAAAGGCAACCACAAAACATGTATTTTTTTTTTCTTACAGGCACAGATACGTTAAAAAAAAAAAGCTCACACAGTCAATGATATAGGATTAAATTATCCACTGCCAGCTTTTGGGGCAATATTTAAACACCGCATCCTACAATGAAGCTCGGTTCTAAACTGCTCTATCTGATTGATAGAGGTAAACAGCAAAAACTCAAAGTGTAACAGCACTGTAACGTCTTTACGTTGCAGCAGGGCTATCATTTCAAAAAAAAGACTCTTTTTTTCCTTACTCTGACTCTCAACTGCACCAACTCCAGTGAGCTGGAAATTACTCCAAGCTTTCTCCTTAGAAGAAACTTCTTGCCCTCTTCTCTCTAGGATTTTGGTGAGCAGCACTGAGCTCCTCACAGTCCGGTATCACTGATTCAGCTACGAGGACCAGGACTTACATCGGGAACTTTACAGCTCCGATGGGTAATGGACGGAGGCACCGGCTCTCCAGGGCGCTGGGGGAGACGCTGCCCCCCATGCAATCCCACTGCTCCTCGTTCTTCAGGCAAGGTTAAGTACATGTAAATTAAAACTGCAAGCTATTTTTGTATAAAGTTGGTATTACTAATTTGTTAACTATGACAATTTCACACAGAAACCCTTTTGTTGGAAACTGAGTTTCTCATGTAATAATTAGCTGTGGAATATTACCCCAAACAGGTGTCTGTAGCCTGTCAAAGTCAGAACAGGTGATTTAGAATTAGCGTATTAAAAGAACTGTGAATTAGCGAAGCAAAAACGTGTTAATTTCTTGTTCCATCTGTTAATATGAATTCACTGCCAAATATTTTACTTTGTAGAACTGTGCTGGGATTGGCAAGAACATACACTATAAAAAAAAAGTTTAAAGGCCTGAATGTTTAAAAATCATGACATACGTTACTGCAAAAATAACTTCTACATTTGAGCAAGGTTTTTTCTTTTGTATCTTTTAAAACTTCGTAGTGAAGAATACCATATAATCCATAAAATTAAGCTAAAAGCTCTCACAAATAAACTTTAGGGCTTTCAAAACCGAGTCTGAGCACAGTGTCACAAGAAAACGCAAGGAAATATTGTGAATTGGCTTAAATAAAAACTACAATCAACGTCTTTATTCTGCTTTTAAATTTGAGACACAAAGTATTCAAATACTCAAGATATTTGAGATGTGAATTTTTAAACATCATACTGGTATCTACCTGAAAAGCTCTGTTCTCTCCGTACAGTAGCACAGTTCCTATGAACGTGCCTTTCCTGAAGGTCTTTGGTGATAATGGACATGTTATGAGCTTTTTCTCTAACCAACAGCAAAAACCCCAGAAACTACCTATCTAACACGCCTGATTCTTCACAACAGTATTTATAGCAGTATGAATGACATGTCTTTTTATAATAATCTCCACCTTCGTGTTCCTTCATCTTCTAACTAGAAGCTGGCGTAGCCTTGAGCTTGACCGTCTTGAGCAGGATGGTCAGTATTACAAAATCACTGCACAAGAAGTGGAATTCCAGACGGATTTTTAAAGAGTGTATAGTTTACATTTCCTGTTAGCAAAACCAATGTCTTTATGGCACTACTGTCTTTCAAAAAAAAAAAAAAAGAATATTTTAAAGCATTTTAAATATAATTACGCAGCGATGTATTTTATATATATATCCATCAACTATTAATGAACATCAGGTATAAATGTCCAACTCCTAATATATGTGACTAATGACTGCAATATATTTTCTAGTGTGAATCTTTCTCTACTTTTCTGAGCTTTGCACAGAAATGCCCAATCATGTGTTTGCTCCCCGCTGTGCCTTGCTGCTTCTCTTACCCCGTGCCCTGCGCCCTTTGGAGCCTGGCCACCGTGCAGCAGAGCCTGCTCCCTGCCAAGGATTGCTTCAACTGAAGAAAGAGTACACGCACAACCACTAAGACTGCAAAGAGATTGGAGCATCATCAAAATACAAACTGCATCAGTGGTTTCAACAGCTAATTTCTTCTATCGGTCACCATTTGCCCTATCCTGGAGAGCACCATGCCCAAGTTTGTTCACAGGTATGAACAGCAAGGTTACAGCTCCAACCCATATTTATACGATGTCCAACTGTCTGAATTCAATAATTTGCCCTTAGCCCTTTTTTTCCTGGAAGGTGAAAAGGTGCAGAAGCTCAGAGCAAGACCACATATGTGAAGCAGATGAAGGAAAAAGCCAAAGATGTGGAAATGTATAGAAACCTGTCAATGACCTAAGTCTTGGTGCATTTCTCAACAAAAATACAGAGTTAAAAAGCTAATCCTGACAGCGTTTGAGTCTCTGTTCTGCCAAGTTTTTCCAAGGTAAGAGGCAGCCAGCATTTTCAGGCCTGACCTTCAGAGACATAAATCAATTTACACTAAAATTTTCTTAGGAGACAAATATTTAAGCATTTGCTTGCCCAGTCTATCCCCTCATCACACAACCCTGATAAAACAAACAAAAGATATTTGTAGATGTTTCACTCAAGCTCGCATTCTACCACGATGCAGCAGGACACCATCCTGGCCCCAGGCATGTTGTTGCTTTAGCATATTTCCACAAATTTTATTTTTCTAGCATGAGGAAATCACAGAGCAGCCCATATTGCCACTTGGATTTCAGGAGAGTGAAAAGATGCACACCCAATTACCGCAAGCATTTCAAGCAAAGCTTAGAGAGATGCAGCAGGTTCTTAACTGCAAATGATATGATAGGTAGTTTCTCCTCCCTAGTTTTCTGCCACATCCAAGAGATTAATACTTACATGAATCATCTGTAATGACTAGCATAATTTAGGGAAGTGAATGAGATTTTCTGCATTATTTATATTATGAACTCACACGAATATGAATGGTGGCTTATGTAAATGCAAACCATGTTTACAGTAGCAAAGTGCAGAGAAAGGCTGGCAAGGGTTAAGCTGATATTTCCAGAGTTGGAGCTCTTTGTATCAACACTCTATTGCTTATTGCTTTAGTGCTGAGTGATGTGAGTTACAGCCTATGAACTACATATGGGAAACTTTTATTGTTTTCCACATTTGAATGGAAAAATAATTATGTTGCTCACATCTTTCACATACTTAAAGTAAATGCATCAAATTCTTTCTCAGGGTGTGGGCCTGAATTCTTATATTTAAAAAACAAAGGCTGCCAAAGTTTTAACCTTCGAGTAATAGATTTTTTTTTTTCCCCTTTCTTTTTTTTTTTTTAATGCTTGATAATTCAACCTAAATGTCAGCTTAGGCTTTAAAATAGAACACATCTATTTGCTCATAATATTTAAGAAATACAATGTCATTATGCTGTTATCAGTGGTAAAACATGTCTAATCTTGATATAGCATCACCTTTAACAAATGCTTGTGGGAAAAAACTAGCGAATGCATAAAACATTTTATGTAGTTTTAAAATATACAATACATTAAAGTTTTAGTTGACTTATCTGAAAAGACATATTTTTGGCACATAAATAAAAAAAGGCAAGGGAAGAACTTGTCAGAAGGCAAATAAAGTATGTAAATTAAATCAAAGGTAAGGCAGCTACACTTTTTGTATAAATAACTGTGTTAACAGATTTTTATGCATATTACAATATATTCAGATGTATTACTTCTGCAAAAACAAATTCATTGCTTCTCTCCAAAAAATGGATTAAAACAATTTGTTTTATAAAATTTGGATGGATGGGATAAGAAATGTAATAGCTATCTATGGAAAATAAATATAAAAATTATTCAAGCTCCATCTACTTTATGTTAGTAATGAGATGCACTTCATTCAAATTCCTTTCAATTGAAACAGTGCTGAGAAAGCAAGAACATGATTCTGTAGGAAATGATTTCTAATCTTCATGATAACATACCAATATAATACAATTATTTACAATTGACTAAGAGTTAATTCCAATAGTATAACATCTTTCTTGCAAAAATGTCAGCTTTTATTGATGAAACAAACTAAGAATAAAACATTTTTACTTGTAGGCTAACTGTGCTGTTTTTCATTCTGTTAACTAAAACAACACAGCAATACTGTAAACAAAAAAATAGCATCAAACTGGCTGTGTTTGCATGATTTTATCAAGAATCATAAGCAGTAGAGTGAAGTGTTTGGGGATTTTTAAAACATTAAAAATAGTTTGAGAAAAACAATGATTTTCTTTTTGTTTATTTTGGGGGGGATTTTTTTGTGAGATAATGAACATGAATTCAGTCAGAAGACATCATCAAAGTCAATAAGCAGAGACCAGGTATCCTTATAAAAATAAACACAATCATGCTGCAACTTTCATATTTTTAAATGCCCAATTGTCAAGAATTTTTTGGTTTTGGTAAATTAATGGAAATGACACTTAAAGAAATAGTTAACATGTGATCTTCTTTCTGTATACTGAATTTGTGATGTACATGACAGAACTGTTTTCACTGAAGTGTGAATATTATTTTACTCTCAGCAATTCTGTTGCCTTAGAACACTTCACCAGTAATGTATCTCAATATTCCTACAAAGAAGGAAATATGGTTTAATAGCTTCTCTGTATCATAATCTGGGGGTATTGCTCAACATTTCCAAGCATGCTTTATCAAAAATAAAAGAATTTCTGTTTGCAGCTACACGGGTATTTGTGCAGCATTTTGACCTCCTTTGTCACTGCTTTCTGCTGCGCATCCTGTGGGGTTCACTAAGCAGTCACAGCCACCGACATGCTGACCCAAACCCATCTCTCCACACTTGCTTTGCTCTTATGATACACCTTAAATGAGGATTCACCAAGGCAGCCTGAGAGGAAAAATAAATCAGAAGAGAAAGACTCAGACTGTTTTGGTGTAAAGAACCACACAAGGCGTAAGCGTTGACAAGACATGGTCCTGGTTTGAAGACCATTGATGAATACTTCTCTACTGCAAAGTCTGGAATTTTTTTCCCTCTCCAGATCTGCAGCTGTTTGAAAAGATAAAATTAGTTTAACTCTTTTCTTATGGCAAGGCAAGTAAAAAAAAGACATAGCGGTGTGCCAAGACACAAAACCACAAGTAACTGAAATTCATAATAAAAGCAGCTGCGTCGTCCAATTCACATGGGGTCATTCTGCTGAAGTCCTTCCACTAATATTTAAAAGCATGAACAAGTATGCCCTTATAAACAAAATACAGCAACTCTGCCTTATCTCTTCACATGGGCTGGCCCAACAAACTGAAATGCTAACACAATAAAAGGAAACAGGTGGCTGAGAGAAATATCTTATATCCTCTAAAGCAGCTGCCCTGCAAGAAATTCAATCTAGGTATCCCGAACAAACTGCCTTTTCATCAAAGAACACTTACACGAGAGATGCACACTATACCTATTTAGAAAATATCTTGTATTGTACTTTCTACCACCAACTGGTTCCCTTTGATTGGCACAATTTTGGCAGATAATAATATTTGTATTTTTAAAAACAGTATTTAATTTGTTTACAACAGGTGTTTACTTTCCATTTGCACAGAAAAGCCGTTGTTCCCAAAGGCCCGGGGATACGACTGTGAGTCTCACGTTACCGGTTTTCTCCTAAGAGCGCAGCAGCCATTAACATGCCCAAAGGAAACAGCAGGAATGAATGAATTGACCTCCCAAGTTTCAGCAATCTAAACTATTTGAACTGCAGGACGCAGAATTACTGTAGCAGGTTGGACTGTGTGAGAAAGGATCTATACAGGTGATGAGTGACGGGGCGTACCGCTTGCGCAAGTAGGAAAAAGGTTTTACCATGAAACTGTGTATTGCCACTTCACTGCGCTATTAGAATGTCGCAATCCTTTAGGGCAGAATGGGAACCGTTAAACAGGTAGCGAGTATTTCCAACTATTTAATTTAAAAGTTGAAATCTTCATTATGAAGAAAAACAGCCGTTCCGCTTAGACGCCACTAAAAATCCATAAGGTTGTGATCTCACTCAAATAGTTGCTTATAATACTAACCGTAAAACAACACGGATTTCGAAACAACCACTCTGCAACACCCCCATGCCTAGAGCTGAATATATTAAATATCTCTAGTCTTTTACTTTGGTCCTGAAACATGCATACTAATCTAAATCTGCCCTGGAAAGCATGGAGAATTATCTTTTCGATATGGATAGATATGTTTCAGACATGCGTCTTTGCATAAAGAGCTCTCAACTTTCTTCCCGATATTATACATAAAATATTTTCATTTTCGATTAAATAGAAGAATATACGTGAAACATATAAACTTAAACCTAAATGTGCTTCTTTACAATTTTACAGAGATCTCAATGTTTAATGTATGAGAGAATACCTGTTTAAAGAGTTTCAAATACTAAACTCATTACTGAATCCTTTAGGATTTAAGAAAAGTTGTGATACATAACGCTAGGAGATGAGCGCTTGCGGCAGAAGTGCTCTCTCACGGCAGCACATGGAAAGGCAGATGGAGAGGTGCTGTACAGGTAACTAAGGGTGAAGGGTGAACAAGGGTGGACGGGTATCAGAGACAGAGCTCAGAGTACTCTGTCTTCTAAGTCATTAAAGTTGCTGTACTTGTCACTGGTATGATCTCCATCCTACCCTCAGTACGGCTGCTGTGATTGACGAAAAGTGTTTTATTATCTGTCCTCTGGGAAAGAGGAAGGTGGACAATAGACTAAATAGAGATTCTTGACAACGTACAAGTTATCGACTGACAGTCCTGAAATCTAGCAATATATCTGTTCAGTCGAGGCTTTATACACATCAGGAAAAAATATTACAGAGGGAGCTGGAATGGTGAAGATTTTGTGGAACAACTTATACAGCCGCACATTTTACAGTTTGCTGTGTTGGTTATCGCCGTGCCTTGAAAACTCAGGTTTCTTCATTGCACTATATACATATCTAAAGAGAAAATATAATTCTTGTAAAAGCAAAATATCTGAATTTTTGAAAATAACTACTGATCATAGACAGCAGCTCTTAGCTGCAGCTGTTTCCATCATGACACTAATTCCCCGTTCATTTGAATGGGGCTTAATGGTGCTGTCATAATAATCTTATTGTGACACCAATGGAAGTTCATGGACACAATGCAACAATGTTAAGATTAAATAAATTGATGTCCCTACTGTGATATGTTTAGCATCCTATTCTGAAATTTCTATATTTGGGGAGCTTAATTATATAGAATTTATTAGTCTGACATATTAACCTCATTTTTATGGCTTCCTCGAAAGCTTCCAGATTTAATTAAATAATTCTCTGTAGCTGCACAAGCTATTGACTTCTCTTGAATGTATTCATGAGTCTTCTCTGTTCTACAGAAAACATAGTGTCAGGTTGTAACGGCGAAGTATTTTTGGCATGTCATTGTCCTATTAGAAATCCAGAAGTCCAGCAGTCTGTGGTTTTTGTGTATATTACATTTGCGAAACCCTACACTTTACAGATGATTAACGAACCACTCTATCAATGGCTGTACAAATGCAAACCCTGGTTTTCCGCAGCAAGACCTAAGTATATAGCAATAGGTGGAAGAGAACTTCCTGAAATTTGAGAAACCATGTCAAATAGAAAAGAAACATGTAGACAGATTTTTGGAACTGACCACAGCACATATTATAAAAAGATAGAGATCAACCCCTCAAAACTTTAGACTACTGAATTAATGAGTATTGTTTCCACTGTCAAAAATTTAATCCTATTCTGATTTTATTTCACATCTCTGTGTAAGCCTTGCATTGAAAAGAATATTGAATGTTAGCTCAATCTGTGGCAATATCAGTTTCATAATCAGAATCTCAATATGGGTGAACTGTGCACTTCATTTCTAAAATTAATACGTTTCAAAAAATGTGAAGAGAACAACAAAGTGTTCCTGAGCCCTGATCCTTGTCTGTAACCACAGGTGCCCACTCTCCCCAAGGCAGAGGTATCTCACAGCATTTGACGAGCGCTGTAATATTCCCTGTCAATTTTACATTCTGCTTGGCAGCAGCGGAAACCTGACAGGCATCAGCAGAGTGATTGGCAGTACCATGCCTGATAATGCGAGTCAAAGCAATTGGCAACAGCACCACTATCCCCCTTGCAGAGTCCAGAATTTACTTATAATCTCACAGGTGACCTTTGATGATACAATCTGGAAGGTCATGGAAAGGAGAAGACTTTTTATGTCCCTTAAAAATTATAGCTGGTGTATTTTTTTATATATATACACCTTTTTAGACATTGAACTAAAGCAGCCCCTGATCTGGGATACTTCTGCTGCAGACAACTCCCATTGCCTTGTAGGGGCTACATGGCCTGGGATCTAGAAACAGCAGCTCTTTTGGGTGTTTAATAACATATGTGATTCCTGGTTTCGTATTTGCATCTTTGATTTCCCCAACTGTAAACAAATGTAGTGAAGCCTTTCTACATCAGGAAATCTTCACTAATCAGTGAAGATTAATCAGGTAATGTTCATAGTGAGATGTCAAAAATAAAAGACTTACGTACATTCATCACCACTTGATGTCCATCCAGGCTCAGCCTTGCACCTACCGTTAGGTTTCCATGTGATCGCAAGATTTTTTTGTCTGAGAGCTCAATCATGAGTCTCTCTGTCTCAAAATCCCCAAAGAATTCAAAATTTGATATCAGAAACTCAAGTTCTCAGACCTTACGGTAAACATTTCAATATTAAAGCGGAGAGGAAAGGGAACCTTTCAGGAGGAGTGAGGAAATAGGAACCAGTTTGTTTTGACATGAACAAAACCAAATTCACACAAAGGTTGGGGTTGTTCTATTCTTCACCCTCACCCTCTACTCCTACCAATCCAGCTGCCCCTCCGTAATGACAACACATACATATGAAACACACATCCCATTAAAGCATAGATGTTACATTTTGTTTAGATTTCAGGACCTATCTCTTCATGTCTTAGGGTTTTGTGCTCATGAGGACTTTATAAGTGTGTTGTAGAAAATGCTGCTGTGGTGGAGGGAGAGATTTCAATCAATGGAAAGAAGAATTAAATTGGGAGAAATAACGGGACTTGGTAAAAAACGCCTTGCGTTGCTGGCCTGCTATGGTGGCTCTCGGTGTTGAGGTACCTTGAAACCAGAGTTTTGGAGATGAGTGTCATCTAATGCTATTTTTCAAGCCCCTGAAGCCTCCTGTCCTCACATTGTTTGTCACCAAGTGAGACCCTTGTTTGACACGACAGTAGGCTTGAATAAAGGCATTTATTACCCCAAAATATTCTGATCCCTTTTTCCTGTCCTTTCTTCATAAATATTTCCTTGTTTTTTCGTATTACACTGAAATTAAAACAAGATGAAATCTCCCTGCATTTAATGTCGTCAGGGTTAGTTGGTTCCAAGAGGAATTTTTCCCCAACTGCTCTTACTTAGCTCTCTATAAATTGGATTAGGTATGTATTGCAACTCTTATGAAAATCAGAAAAAGTGAAGAATAGCTTAGTTTGAAGCCTGACCACTGCACATCCTTTACGCTTTTCTTCAGCCAATGTTTATAACCCCTAAACTGCTGCGGTGCATGTTGCAATCCGCAAAGATTTAAAATTCATCAAACAGACAAAGTGTACATTTAATACTCACATGAGGGAATACAGAATGCCTTTCAATACATCAAACTCCTAAACCTTTTACATCTTTCATTTTTAAGCTACATGGATTTTGATTTGTACAATTTTAAAAATATTCTGAAGCCTAGTCAATCTAACGCTAAAAAGCACTGTTGCACAGTAAGAAATCAAGAAATACAATTCAGCAAACCTGGTATAGTTGGTCCCCAGGGAAGTTTTTTTCCAATTCTGTTTGTCATAGCCCAGATTCATCATGTCATGCTAGCCTAACTCACTACTTCTGTCTTTTTTCCTTTTTTTTTTTTCTTTTCTTTCTTTTTTACCCTTTTTTGGCACACTCCAACTATTTTCTGTTAAACTAGTGCTGTCACAAGAAAACACATAAAAATGCTCTTTTGCAAACATACTGTTTGGTCTCTACTGAACTCTCCAGAGCCACGGATTTCTCTCACTGTCTTTATCAGGGGTGAATGTTGACAGATCACTGAACCTTACTGTCAGCAGTGACAGGCTTAAAGCTGTTTTGTGCAAGGTGGAGAAAAAACAAAAAAGGTTTCTGTGCCTTGCATCTAGAAGGTCCCTGATTTAACAACAAAGGCTTATGTTCAAAGATGATTAGCTTAAAGGCATTTCAGAGAGTTTTGATTGTAGCAGCAGTTGGGTGTCTTGCTACTGGGTGAAATATGTATTCCCCCGAGAACAAAGGCGGCAGCAATCCTATTCTGCTGAGATGGCAACTTTAATAATTCCATGTATTTATCAGTATTGTGTCAAGATCTTAAGGATTTTGCCCTTCAGGTGAAGTTGGAGGTAGATGGAATGGATACGGTGCTGAACAATCCCACTAAGATATACATGGAAAATGTCCTGTAATGTCCTGGGGGAGAGATAGAAAAGATTCCTAAGGGTCTGAATACACATAACATAGACAAATGTCTTGGAGGTTTACAAAAAGAAGGTTGAGGTTTTTACCTTGAGCTTTAGCCTATGCATAAAGTGGTGAGACCAGGTGCTTTTCCCCCATAGAGAAGCATTAAAAAAAGTATTAACAGCGTCAATTATCCAGCAGTATTTTCACCCAAAAGTTAAACCAGAAAAAAAATTAGGAATGCAGATTAAACATTGAATGCATTGAACATAATAACATGTCATATTTACTGTTGGATCTCTTATAAAAGATGCAACTTGAAACATAAATAATGGGATTTGCTGAAAAAAAAATAATTGCAGAGATTATTGCAGCTGGTAGTGGTATGGGTAGGGCTTGACTGAGCACAGATATTACAGAAATGCATACGGAACAAAACACCTCTTTGCCTTTGGATGCACAAACCTTTTCTGTAAGCTTACTTTATGTGTCCATGTTCGGTGACACCAGGACAGATTTCACTGTCCCACAGTGATAATGACCAACAGGGAGAAACTATTCATTTGGTGAGGATATATCTATCTCTTCATGCGCCATCAGAGAGATATAGGGGACTTTCAGAAGGAAATGCCTCCTAATTAATGATAGTTCAGAGCCTTATGAAGTGTGAAAGACTGTCTAGAGGAATGTGTAGCGTAAGCATCATTCTGAAGGACCCGGTAGTACAGCACTAGAAAGCAATAAAAATGTAGGACTAACGTGCAGGACAGGAGGGGCAGGTAGCTGGAAGAAATCTAAGATCAGATTTTAAAATATTTGGATGCCCTAAAGATACCACTTTGAACAATTATAAAGTCACGGTAGACCTTTCTTTTCCAACGCCTTGAAAGCTTCACGTTTTAAGAGAAAAAAACACATTTTCCTTGACATGTTTACTCCATTAAAGTTGGTGAGTTCTTGGCCATGCTTCATTAATTAAGATCTCATGATGCTTCAGGAATCGCCATGGAGTCACTGGTTATATATGCCTTGACACTGCAGTGGTTGTATCAACCTATTAATAGGCAGGTCATATTAGAAATAACTTCCACTCGTACTTGCGAGATGCAAGCTTTCATATTATTAAGGATTTTTTTATAGAATTGGATGGCTATAAAAGAGAATATCTTAATTCCTCTAAAATCACAAAGCAGGAAAATGGCTGAAATATCAGAGAGAAACTTTCTTAATGGGGAAAGCTGCTCTCAGATCGATTTTCAAACATATCAATTCTCCTCCGACGTGTTTGTCTTATGCTGTGTCAAGCGGCAGAGCTGTGTCACAGGCCACCGCTGCCGAGCTAACATTAACGTGTCCCTTGACTTTGCCTGGCAGCAGCTGTGCCCACAGCCTCTCCGGTTCCCGGTACCAACCACAGCTGCCAGGAGCACGGCTGAGCTGTGCGGTGGGAGAGGATGCACGCGCTGGCAGTTCCTCAGTAGGCTCTGTGGACCAAATCCCCTGATCTCTAGGATCAGGTCTAAAAAGACCTCTGTTCTCATTTTATGCAAGGTTTGGTGATGGTTAACCCAAAATACAGCGATAAGATCCAGAGCAATCATTTGCAAGCCAAACTCTTTCCTTTTTTTTTTCCTTTTCCTTTTTTCCTTTTTTTTTCTTTTCCTTTTTTCCATTTCTTTTCTTTTCCTTTTTTCCTTTCTTTCTTTCTTTTCCTTTTTTCTTTTCTTTTTTCTTTTCCTTTTTTCTTTTTTCTTTCTTTTCCTTTTTTCTTTTCTTTTTTCTTTTCCTTTTTTCTTTTCTTTTTTCTTTTCCTTTTTTCCTTTCTTTTTTTCTTTTCCTTTCTTTTTTTTTCTTTTCCTTTTTTTTTTCCTTTTTTTTTTTCCTTTTTTTTTTTTTCCCTTTCTTTTTTTTTTTTTCCCCCTTTCTTTCTTTTACAGCACGGGCTTCTGGCAAGTATAGGTGCCCCGTGTTTGCCAGAATTTAACTACACATTTTCAAATTACTGGTTCTTTGTAGTTCAAAAGGTATCTGTTTTCTGAAGGCCTATTTTCCCCTCTTAAACTGATTCATTATTGAAGTTAAAGTTTTACACTGAGCCTCCGCTGCGATTATGCGGGTGTGGGATTACTGGGGCGGCTGCAGCCCTGCTCCGCAGAGCACCCACCCACCCCAGCGCCGTACTGGGATAGCAGTTGTGTCGATGCACAGTCCTCTCCTCCTTCCTCCCCAGTCACAGTGCAGCTGTGCCAGCCCCTGGGTTACAAATCTGGAATTTTCATTTTTTATTTCAGGACTGCCATAAGGTGACTAGAGCTGGCAGGGACTCCCATGGTCTAGCCAGTGACAAGCGGGCTGTGCTGAGCAGAAGTTAGCTCAAAACAGAGGGAAATTTGTTTATGGGGGTGGAAAGACCTAAAACATCGTTCCTCCAGAGAGTCCATCAGATAGGGCCCCCCAAGCTATCTAGGTTTTCAAAGTTATTCCCTAACAGCTGAGGACCACCACCAGCTGGAAGCTCATCAGGAGTGGCTCAGCCTGTTCAGTCTTAATATTTTAAGACCAAGGTGTGCTAGCGTCACAGAAAAGCTGCACCTGGAGAGGGCGATTTGTTTTGAAACCTGAGCCAGGCTTTTCTCTTTCTCTCTCTGTCCCCAGCCCTCTTGCAGCGGTGGCACAGATGGGCACTCTTTTGTGGGACGGGAATCACTGGGGCTCTGCCACCCTGCAGTACAACTGCTCTGCTTCTATCCAAGGACCAGCAATCTTGTTTTCCTAAAAGCCTTTTCCAATGATATGTGCACATGGCATCTGTTTGCAATGTATATTTGCCATTAGTGTTTTTAAGTAGGAATGGTGGGGTCCGTATGGACATAAGGCACAGAACATAAGGATTGCCATGGTAATTAGTCATTATTTGGACTAGCAGAGTAACCGCTATCAAAGACTCTTAACTCACTCATATCTTAATGCACCTGACATGTATTTTCTTTGTTTCTGCCCTTTATCTAAAGTATTTTTGCTCTGAAAATACTGTTGATAATTATAATTTGCCTGACACATTAATCTATACAGGAAAATTAAGTATAATATTTTTAGGAAAGTTTGCTTTTAAATTTTTTTGAGTATTGCACATTTTTTCATTACAAAACAACATCTACATAACATCTCTAAATCACCATGAGTTAAAGGAAAACAACCAAAATAAGAAAGAGTAACACCTCCATAACAAAACATATAAGTATCTCCAGTTGATCTACACCAAACACAAAAGAAAGATTATTTACCTGCAGCTTTTGTTCTCTGAGACACGTTTACTATGCATATATTCACAGTCTGGGTCTTATTTCTGAAAAGCAGATTTTTTTTTTTTTTTTTTTTGTTAATTCTCAAGCAGCCAGCAGGTGTGCCCAAGCATGCCCACGGCTGCACGGCTTTCGTGCCGCCCGGGAAAGAGCGTCGCTAGCTCAAGCTCAGAAATCCTGTGCTGAGGAGGGCTGCAATGTGAGTAAAAACACTTTGAAGAGGAATGGTCATAGGTAGGAAACTGTTCTTTTTCCTCTGACCACCTGTATCCATCTAGGAGTGTTCCCCAATTCCTGTGAAGCTGAGGGAGGGCAATGCCATTGCACTTGGTGAAAATACAGTGGAAGCTCCAAGTGAGAGCAGCTCCACGCAACAAACTGGAGGTGGAAATGGGTGAGCCTGACTGTCCCAGGCAGTTCCCTAACAAATCTCACAGACTCAGGGTTGAAGACTACCAAAACCCCTCTCTCAAGCTGGAAGGGTGGAGATGTTAATATATTTTTTCAACAGAAGGAAAGGATCAGCATCTTTGTTCACAGTAAGTCACCCAGGTAAGAAGGCAGGGTAAGTACATGAAGTGATAGACATCAGATAAAGCACTCTGGTCCTCCTATCTGTGACGAGGGTCCTTTTTTCCCCCCCTTAATGAAAATACAACAGGAAAAAATTCCCCTGAGCTTCATACTGTGCCATGTGCAGATGGGAGAGAGCTGTTTGGTTGTGGAGCTCCCCCTCTCCCTCCTGCACTGTGTGGGAAGCGGGGCAGACGCACAGGGTTGCGGGAGAAGGTTTGCAAGAAACCCCCAAGTCATGCAGCACCACTGATGAACATGGCAGGCTCTTAGAGGAGCACAAGGACTACCCTTTGAGGCTTTGAAGTCTGGAGATGAGCAAAACAATGTTTGATGCTTAGTAATTATGCTAAGTGGGCAGGTGGGAGCCAGATGCTGAACAACAGCTTCAGATGTGAAGGCACTGGTGCCCCAGTGCTTTGCCTAGACCCATCTGTAGACATCAAAAATATTTGAACATTAAAAAAAAAAAATTAAGATCTGCTCCTGAAAGCGTGCTAGTAAGCAGCAGAGTATATTATACTGGTTGCCATGTTGGCTTGTCTAGAGCATTTGGATAAAATTTGTACATTTGTATATTTTATGTTGGATTATCGTTTCTTACAGTTTCCACATGTTCTTTCATCAGGAAAATAATGCATGATCAAATGGTAAGTCCTATTTTTAAACTGCCTTTATGCAGTTGAAGTGAAAATATTAGTTTATCTTGTGCTATTCTGTCAAGCAATATTATACTGATTAAGTTTTTAAAATATTATTGATGCAGATGGAGTATATATAACCTGTGTTTATACTCCATTTCATGTGCTTACATCTCGAATCTTGACAAACTTCGAATTTTTGACCATACCCTTGTGAAGGATCAGAATGTCATAACCCCTTTAGTCAATATTTTGAAAGGCCAATTTGAGTGAGTAATTGCATTCCAGTTCAGAAGAATATTAAAATAACTAGTTTATGTGAATACATCCATCCTAATGGAAATATACATTCCAGAAGAGTTGGAAGAATTAGCTTAATATCACTGCTGTATAAAATTCAATGACTTGAGCTTTCAGGCAGGGCTGCACAGGCAGACTGAAAACATTTTGGCTCGCTTGGGTTCGCATCCACTGTATCTGCTTCCAATCTCAAATTCCAATAAACGAACAACAAAGAAATCAAAAGGAAACTGTGTGGCTCGCCAGCTTGAACCTTGCTTGCAGAGAAACCAGACAAAACCACACAGTGTGAGGAAACAAACATAAAAACACAGTGTAATATGTTTTCTATTGTTTCTGCCAAAAACATCAATTGGTCCAGATCCACACAAAATGTGCCTTCTTCTGCTTAAATTTACCCCACGCTCGCTGAAGGACTGGTGAGATTTAGTGAACTTTTAAGTAAATGAGGCCAAGTTCTGGTCTAACCTTCATTTTGTTTCACTGTAAAAATACCACACACAGCCATCTCTCAGAATTAAAGAGGCAAATTCCTAGACAATTAAAACAAACCCTCATGCTCATGTGCAGCTTACTTTTTCTCTATGTAACGCCTGCTACTTCCATGCATAGTTGGGAAACTAGAAGATACTATCCAAACTAGTATCCAACTTGAACACTATTAATAATGTGTGCAGCACGAGCATACATGAAACAAATCCTGAAGAGATTACATTTTAAGACTGTTTCTAAACTGGCAGCATCAGGGGTGCAGGATGGCGATAAAAATGTATGGACTATATTGGCTGCAACGGACTGTACCCCTGGTGTTGACCACATACTCCACTCTGAACCAGAAGAACATTTCTCTACAAAAGCATTGTAGAAAAATTTTATTCCTCTAAAACATATTGGTTTGATGAATTACCAAGTTTAGGCAACAGAACTTCCATCTAGATAATTCTCCCCATATACCTGTATAGACACTGCCTCTGCCACCTGAGCTAGCTACTACAGTGAGCAAACCACCAAGAAATGATAAAAAACCACCTCTGCCTGGTCAATTCTCTCCTGGCATCAGCACCTGCAGCCTGGAGATGTCATTAGTCAGAAAGAAGAGTATACTTTCTTTCATCCATACATGTGCACAGCCATATGCATCCAGATACATTTACTTCTTATTATTGACTTGATCTTGAGTTGAGGAGAGCCGGTGACTAACCTGAACATACCATGTGGCAGTACGTATTTTTTTTAAGCTTCTCATGATCACTTATTGTTAATCTAAAAGTCTCAGGCCCTCATACAGACTGGAGAAAAGAGAAATTCTTAGTAATGATCACTGTCCTGTTCAAAGTTAAATATTGTTACAGATGGGAACAGAAGGACTTATTGCTGCAGGACAGTGATCTTACAATGCACATCTGGAGCACGTCGTCTACACCCAGACTGGCAGTGGAGACTGCGTGCATCAGATGCCATTAGTCAGAAAATATGTTAGCACAAAGAAATTATAAGTGCACAACATGGTCAGATGTAAGGAAAAGCACCATTTGCAGATTTGTTAGTCAATTAGGCTTTATTTCAAGTGATTCCCCCAAGGCTTCTTGAGGTAGGAACATTTGTTTTCCTTCATTTCACCTAAGCTTGCTACAATTCAGTGACTGTAGACTTCTATATAGTCTCAGTATTTTTATTTTCAGAACTGTCACTCAAGGCTTCACCTATGCTTTGACCTCTCCCCTGATCCTTACTAAACAACCACATATCATCCAAACACAGATACAACAAAAAAGCAGAAAACCAGTACTGCACAAAACTATCAACCCTTTATTGTGCCTGTTCTCAACCTTTCATTAATATTATGAATTAATTCAAGAATACAGGGTCACCTTTTTGGTACTGGTCAAGACAAATTGCTCACAACATCTATATGATGTCCACCTTTAGGAGGTATGTGACCTTTTTAATTTCCTACTCTAAAATTGACTTTTGGGGTTTCCAATACTTGAAAAAACACTCTTTGGCAAACAAGTCTTAGGATACTGAAACAGAACCGTAGAATCATAAAATCTTTTACGTTGGAAAAGACCTTTAAGATCATCGAGTCCAACCATTAACCTTGCACTGCCAAGCCCACCACTAAACCATGTCCCTAAGCCACATCTACACGTCTTTTAAATACCTCCAGGCATTTGCGCAAAATCCAATCATTTCTAGTCTACAGTGTTTATCTACCATTAAAAATACTTTGTTCTGCAATCAGAGGGTATGTTGAATGCAACAATGCCACACTGTGACTACCAAATAAATTAGGTGACTAGCAGAATAGGTCATAGGCTGAAATTGGTTGGCATCACCTGATTAAACTGTTATAAAATAGGAAATAAATTCATAGAAACCTAAGTCAATTTGCTAAGTGAAAGAAGACTGAGAAATGTGAATAGTTTGCTTGTGAAGGATAATCTGAGTAACTATGCTCTGCAATTTCAGTAAAAATACTGCAGATATTTCAAAGTTACATATTTACCAGAAAGATCTTCAAAAATCTTTTTAAAAAGTAAAATGTGCGCTGAACTTTTCTGACATTTACAAAAGTAATTAATTAATATGATTAAGCAAATTAGACTGAGCCAAAGTCTGACTGATTGTAAAGCATGCTGCAAGAGCCACCTGTTTGCTAGAAAGATTAGATACTATGGTGCTGGCAGCTAGAAAAAAACAGAGAATTATGAAAGATAAGATAGAGAAACATCCATATATACCGATCTTTCAGATCTGTCTTTTCTAACATGCATCACCAGATTATCTCAGCTTTACCTGATAAGGGAATTGTCCATAAGACATTTTCGCGTGGAAAAAAGCCCTACAGATTAAGCTAACAAAGAAACAAAGTCACTGCTAGATAGGTCCATAAGGGTATTTATGAATCTCATTCCTAATTTGGTACCTCAACTCCTCTGTGGATCTAGCAAGCCAGTTCCCAAGGTCCAGGAAAATCCTCTGCGCTAGCCATCTGCTCTCTAGATTCGCTTTCCTTCACCTCGAGGGCAGCAGTGTATGTTCCTGCTGCATAGATACAATATCTTTGCCTGAGATAACATTTAGCATTTAAGCAGCAAAGTTCTGGTTAGCAGTAATTGCTATGAGATGCTGTAAAACGTGCAATTACAGGCCACCTGGCCACCTTTTACAACTTTAAACAAAACTTGAAAACAGAGCAGAGAGATGGTTTCTTGCTATTTTATTGTTTTTATAATTTGTATCAACATGAAGCCCCAGTCGTGTACCTTGTAGCGTCAGGCACTACGTACGCATGGAACAAATGCATCACCTCTGTCTCTAGGAGCCTACAGTGAAAGCATAAGGGGAGAGACAACACACCCAGCTTTAAAGGACTTAGAAAAGAGGAGCGCTGCCAGTACAGCACACAGCACAGACCAGCCGCTAAAGTGCTAACTCAGGACAGTACTTGATGAGTACTTGATTGACTAAACCTTGTTAGTTCTTGATTTTGAGATCCACACTGACCCCTTTACTGTCCTGGCTACAGTGCTATCCATATGGAAATCAGGTAAAGTGAGCTTTACTGCAAGACCATCAGCACATGTCCAGATTTGAGTGCAGAGCTCTTCTCCAGGCTCTGCAGTAGGCATGTTGACCTTGCCTTCATGGTTCAGTATGAGAAGACTTCAGAGAACCCACTTGGTATTCAGGTCATAGAATCATAGAATCATTAAGGTTGGAAAAGACCCCTAGGATCATCTAGTCCAACCATCAACCCAACACCACCATGCCTACTAAACCATGTCCCGAAGTGCCACGTCTACATGTTTTTTTAATACCTCCAGGGATGGTGACTCCACCACCTCTCTGGGCAGCCTGTTCCAATGCTTGACCACTCTTTCAGTAAAGAAATTTTTCCTAATATCCAATCTAAACCTCCCCTGATGCGACTTGAGGCCAATAGGAGTCAGGAAGGGGATGAGGACTGGAGCAGGCATGTAGACTTTTGTGTTTATAGTGCAGACACAGTCACTCAGCTGTGCTGGCAAATGAGATTGTCCTGTACCAGCACAGGATCAAAGGTCTTGGAGTCTGGAGAGGAGCCAGGAGATGGAAGAGAATCATATTCCAAAAGACAAGCCAAAAGAATAGATAAAGACGTGGAAGAAGAGCAGAATCACAGAAGCCCTGAGGAACAAGATTTTGAGAACAATTTGTGGTTTGGGAGCTAGTTACCAGGCTAGGAGAGAAGGGGCAGCAGTTCTAAGTTATGTGCAGTTGTACCAATCCCATTAACTTGTTCTTGGAAATGATGCCTTAGTGCTCACCCTACGCCCCAGAGATTTAGCCAAGGTTAGCATGGTGCCTTGTGTATTAAATTACCATCACTAAAGTAATACATTAGAACCTGGGGTAATAATGAACTTTGCAAATTACAATTCCTGCAAAGAGAAAATATTAACAAATGGACATCTCTGTGAAAAGAAAATGCTGGATATAGAAATTAGCAGAGCTGACTGCTAGGTATGCTCAATTAAGAGCATATATGTGGACTTTTCTAGAAATATCTTTAATCACGCTCATCCCTGCTGCTTGTGCTATACTTCTGCCATACAGATTAACTAAACACAATATTAAAGATGCAAAAAACTGTGATTTGAAAGTTCTGACATAAACAGTCCCTGAAAAAGAAGCAAACAGAGCACACATTGTCTATGCCATTTGTGAGCCAGTGGATCTAATGGTTCACTTACTTTACAACCTGCTTTGGAATAATTTGGCACATCTCTAATTTTAACAAGCTTCAGTGGGATTAGATAAAATGCAGACTTTGTTTACATCAATTAACACTCAAAGAAGTACAAAAGAACTTGTTAACTGCATTTATGAACAAAAAGTAACAAAGTGAGTTTGTCCAAACGAAGTTACTGTATGACTTGCTCAGATTGGCACAGTTGTCTCTAAAAGACTAAAAACAAAAACCTGACAACTGAACTGCATTTTCGAAGAGGCAGATGTGTATTTTTAATTACATCGTCAGATATAATCTACATTCGCAATAACTGCATTATCAGTTTTGCATACATCAAATTCACAGAAATGACTGCTTTCCTCCACATGCCATGTACACATTCATTGAGTTAAGCGGAAAACCAAAACCATCACAGCCGGGTTGACAAATCCATTGGCCATTGCTGTATTATTATTCCTATTTCCAATTATTTTACCTTGACTGATTATAAGCACATTCTTCTCTACATGCCACAGAGCTGGAAAGAAAATATGGATGACTTCAAGCCCAGCACTAACCATCCTCAGAGATAATAAATGGACACATCACATACTCCTGATAAAAGGTTTGCAGATAGTAAGGGAATCAATAAAGATACAGAGAGAGGAGGGAAAAAAGCAGGTAGAAGTAAAACAGGGTTAAAGTGAGAGGAGGAAAGCGCACTATGGAATATACTGTACTATATACTGTAGTATATAGTATCTATCAGCTATACCTCTGAAAGATTCGGTCTTTTTGGTAATAAAAACTTTGCCCCCTGTATCACATCATTTCCACAGATCTGTGTGTGCTCAAATCCCTAAGTAACATAAGAGATACCTCCAGAAGTTTCTAGGTTTTTTAATCCCTCAGGATCAGCCACTTCTAAGGAAGCTTTCTGTTCCCTGTTCAGGTGGGGAGCAACACGCTGAAGTCTTTTCCCCTCTATCTTTTGCCATTATCAGCTCAGGGATTGATAAAACAATGTTGGCATCATATCACAATGTTCTTAGTTACATTTTGTGTGTAGCCAAGAGGCCTGGACACTATATAAACACATTATTGTTACTCTAATAGCATGCCATTTTAATTAGAAGCGATGCCCCAAACCAACAGAATCGAGCTGCTCGCACTTGCTGTCGCTGGTGAGAGCACTGGCTGGTCAATACTGCGTTTCCCGGTCCTGCTATGCTGCAACTTCTCCCTCTTAATATGACAAAATTAATTCTTACAACCTGATAACAAGGCTATTACTATACTAACAACGGTAAAAGGTGGCTCTGCCGGAACAGCCTGGCGTACTCGAGCGTTTCAGATCAAAGGTCTATTGAACTGCAACAACAGATAGAATCAATTTCTTCAACCGTTTCTGCATTTCTAAACTTGCAACGGCGCACTGCAGAGCGCGACTACACGAAGCTCAGACAAGCGGTGCCGTGGGGTGGCCAGCCCTGCTCCAGCCACCAGACCTAACGGAGAGCTCTCCCAACCCGTGAAGCTGGCCACTGGCTGGGGACAAATTCACGCTTTGGCGTTCGAGGACGGTCAGGACGGAGATCGCCCATTTAGCCACAGCTAAGAGGAAGCGGCAGGAATGGAGGGGAACCTGCAGTTGACTGTACAGATTGACTAAGCCATATAAATCTCGGTGATCTCTCACCCTGACCTCTGGTTATGACCTCTGCCCTCTTAACTCCACCGTGCTGCCATCTCAAAAGCTGCGCTGAGTAACTGCAGCGGTTGTGCCAATGGAGAAGCAAGGAAACAGTCTTTAATCAACAGGGCCACACTAGCTCTATCGCAAACATCAGTTCTTAAGGTAGTGATATTAAGTGAAAGCAATTTTTTATTTATTATTTTTTAAGGAAATAGAACAAAGGAGAATTCAAGAGCAAGAGGAATTATATGACATCAAATGTAGCTCAGATACAACTGATTTTTCTTTTTTTTCTTTTTTTTTTTTTTTAAATACAGAGTAAAGAGTGAGAATTTAAGAAAGTAACAGGAAAGGAAACGTTCCTCTAAAGTGAAGAAAAACAGACTATGATAAGAATCAAGTAAAAAAAAAATAGATAGTTTTAGGCATAGCTATGGCATTTTTGGTACCACATTTTAAAGGAAGTGTTGTGAATATCACGTAGACCAAAAAGACCAAAAGTTGGGATCTGGAGTCTTTTTCGTAGTAACTACCACCCAACAAGCAGCAGTTGCTGAAACCATGACAGCCCAAGAAAACAGCCATGCACACACTTAATATTCAAGTAATTGAGTTCATAGAGGCTACTAGATATAGCCCATAAGTGTTAACATAGATATCTAGATGTATCAGAGAAACCTGTCTCCAAAATGCTCTCTAAACAAGACCAACTATAAATGCAGAATATCACAGCCCATGCAGATAAATTCCTGATAGGTATCCAAACCCTGGACAATCCGATAGCAGTTTATCATTGATTGCATGCTACACAACAATTTAGGTTTTGTTTTCCATTAGCAAACACCTCAAATTACATGAAAGGGAGAAAAAGTTCCCTAGATACAAACATTAAATATTTATCATCTTATGTCTGCTCAGTCACCACTCCTCTAAAAAAGTCCATTAATTAAATACTTTAGAAACGATTAAAACACTTCTTTAGAACTTATTGGCATCTGTTAATTCACTGACCCTACGAAGCTATGGCAGTAAATGTCTCGTTTGATTGCTTCTGTTACCAATAAGTCAGCAGCTTAAAGACAAAGGAGACATGATGCAACTTCGTGTACCACAACATTGCCTTAAAACACAAAAGCCGGTATCTAGAGGCAGAGAAACAGAACATTTATGTAGACAGGGCAGCACAAATAATCTATTTAACCTAATCTTTTAATTACAGGAAACATCTCGTAGCAAGACATACAAGAGCAACGAAATGACCCAGAGCTAGAAATCAAGATGATATATTTGTGCATGTGAAAGTAACACCAGCAGAATTCATAAAAGAAAACCTCCTTGGGCATTATTATCTTTCCATCAGGATATACTGTCATCACATTGAGAACAGGAGAAAAATGACTTAAAATCTGTTATTAAAACACAAAAATGTAAAATAGAGGGTAAAGGAAAAGAAAACAAGAGTAGAGAAAGGTAAAAGTAGAGGGGGAAAAATGCAGGTGAAAAGAAATCTCCATTTGAATAAAAAAAGGAGCATCTTGGGAGGGGGGGGAGGAAAGAAATAAGGGACAGACCCTAATAGCTTGACATAGCACAGCACCTACTCCACAGAAGCTGCAATGATTTTGGTGTCATTATTTATTCAGTAATTCAGCAGAGAGGGGTGTTCAAATCTGGCCCTGCTTGGGCAGTATGCAAATCTTCTCCCACTCCTCTGCAAGCTTTTAAGGATAGCTGGCAGAGAGTTCCCTGAAGAGTCCTGGCAATGCCACACTCTGCGGTGGGAAACGAGCATCTTGCAAAGAACCCCTGAGATCCTCCTACCCCCTCAAATCTGCGCAAGTGGAGAAGTGTTGCCTGGAAGGGGGAGAGAGACAGAACGTGTGTGCAGGAGAGGGAGCGAAAATAATACTAGTAATTATAAGAGAGTCCTGAAATACCAGGAGATGGAGATAATAATTGATCCTTCAAAAAAAAAAAATTGTACACTCCTCGCTATATATAATGCTTTCTCCTTTCCCATTTGTGATACTCTGACCCTTTGTTCAGATCCTTTACCTTGCTACATCTAAGTTATTACGGAATATTTGAAAAAATTGGCTTCCCTTCCTTTGATCTTCTGCTATTGGATTATATTCTTCCTACTCCCTGTACACAGCTCTTCACTCCCACATTTCTTTTCCCCATTTCTTTGTTTACATTCAATTTTACCATATTTCTTCACACTTTTCTACATCAGTAAAGTCTATGTTATGTTCCAACACATATTACTCTCTCTTATTCCTTACTTTGCACTTTTTAACTGATCATGTAGAAGATTTGTTTCCAGAATGACAATAAAAAAAAAAAAAGTATGCAATGGTGAAAATGTTCCTTTTCACTCCAACTACAGCCTTAGCTGAATCACACTGCCATTGTTTTCCAACAGAACTTGCATTTCCAAACTTGGGAATTCCCATCAGTCTGACAGAATTTTCCTGTTTTTTTTCTCAGAAGGTGTGCATTTTTCAAATGCCTCTAACACACCACTACCGAATTTCCCAGGAGTAACATCTTGGTTTGAGGGACTCTTATTCAAAAGCCTTGGTTCCAAAAAAGCCATTTGAAACAGTAGAATCAAAACTGATTATTTACATTCTATAAATCAAAACAAAACTATAACCAATGCATTTCAAAATATTGCTATAATTATTTCCTACAGGCTGATAAATTGCTGGACATCCTTTCTTGAGCACTGGTTGGCAATTCTGTGAGCACTAAACAAAATGTTTATTTAATTTTAGATTGTGAATATAATTATTAAAAGTGTGATTCCAAATCCAAGTCACAAAAAAAAAAAAAAAATATATACAGGGAGAAAAAAAAAGAGGGGGGCATATTTCAGCTCCATTACAGTGTTTTTACATCCCTGTCCATGGAAGGGGCGAGAGGCACTTGCTCCAGGGTGTAAGTGGCTGACTCTGCTCCAAGGGCTGGCAGAGCCCAGCCTCAGCAGGGGCAGAGCAGCCCAAGGCAGGTGACAAAGCTCGAGGCCACAGCAATGTCCACTACGCCAGTTTGGGGCTAAGATGTTACAAAGCTCAGGAAATGTCTCTCAACAATCCTGACTCCTTTCTCTAAAATATATTAAAATGACAGAAATATAAAAATTTATTTCGCCCACTTTTCTCAGCACTTTTAGAAGAGAATCTGTCTTACTCGAAAAGATGGGGATTATTTTCTGAATAAAGTGTATTTTTTCTTTATAATCTGTGCACCATGACCTTTCTTTCTCCTACGATAAAAGCCAGTGGATGTTATAAGCTGTGAACAGCCATAATACAGTACTCTAAGTATGAAGGAAGAGTTCTTGTCTCTGACTCCCACATCCACACCCAAGGATTTCCTTTTGTGGCCTCTCAAACACATGGCTTGGGCTGTGCTAGCCAAGGACCACCTCGCACAGACTCTGCCCTATCAGCTCATAAACACAAGAGAGAAACATAAGCATGGTGCTATACCTGCACAAATGCGTAAGGTCTACCCCTGGTGTAAATCAGGAGAGTTTGGGTGAAGTCAGTGTGTTAACACCGATGGAGATAGGTCTTCTTATGCTCAGTCCAAATGGAACCTGTACAGCCTATAGCCTTGTACCATGAGAAAATAGGGATGGGCTGTGAATGGATTTTGCTGCCATAACTAAAAAGAGAAGTAAAAAAAAAAAAAAACAAACCAGTCAATCCATCCTACATTGCTTTACGAATGGATGGGGTATTGAAATGGATAGATATTTGTTATTTCAATCTCTTGCTCCATGACACCTGCTTTGTGTCTCCTTTTAACTTTACCACACGTGAACGATGTTTCTGAATTAATTGATCTCTGTACAGCCCAAGATTAAAAAATATTCAACTTTCCTTGTTTTTTAGCAGTAGTAGTGGTCGAAGCACAAGTCTGCTTAGTCTGAGAGCTGGGTGTTTGGTGGTAACAGGTTACTTCAACAGTTCAGGTTACAAAGCGTATCATTCACTTAACTGTGCAGTATCAATGAGATTCATCTCAGTCCATAACAGATGACATGTTCAACAGAATATGTAAAGTATGCCTCCACCTAGTGATGACTATGTACAAATAATAGAAAATAATAATAATTCTATTACTTTACAGAATCTTAGTAACTGGCTCTCATTTTCATAAATTAAAAATGTGCTCTCATACAAATATTGAGCTATACAAATGCACACTTTCCCTCCTGGAATATTAGTCTAAAGCTCAATCTGTAAAAGTTTACCTGCAAACTCTGACCTGAGGGGGGACTAAACACATTCTAGGTTTCAAGTATGTTAAAATTATATGTCTTTTAAATAATAATATATTTGTAACAATCATGACTATTACCAGAAAAACAAAACAAAGGGAGGCTGACTGAAGGGCTGTGGATTTTAAGTGTTAAAATCATCTGATAATTTAAGGTAGATAGTCTTAATTTCACTTTTAAATGAAATGGTAAGCAAACCACATCTCCTCTTTGCAACTTTGCCAAATAAAATATTTGCTAAGGTTCTTGGATCGCCCTGTTTTACAGATGCAATTGCAGATATAATTACATGAAATTCCTAGGAATTTATTCACCCCAAATCAGAGAAAAGGCAATGAAAGGAAAAAGGAAAAAAAACCAAAATAAATAAAAAAACCCACACCAGAATTCAAGCAATCCAGCCTCTAAACTCGAACTCAAGTTTTTAACAACTCTCATAATCCATATAAACATACTCTATAAATGGGATCAATTGGAGGTGCATCCTCAAAATCAATAAACTCGAGGAGGTGGTTTGAAAAGCCGAGGTCCCTGTGGAAAAAGTTCTTCTGGGTTTTCCTTTCATTTGTACCATCTGGGAACTACCTTAAATGTCTTCTCAGGCTGACTACGCTTGTATTACCATTTCAAAAAGTCTCCCCATCCCATTAGTGGTCCATGAATCACAGCCTAAGAATGACTGCTCTGCTGAAAACCGAGAGGTATATTATCTAAAAGAGAGGGCAGGTCACTATTTGCATTTCTCCCCTTGCATTCAAGTTGCCTGCCATTGTCCATTTAACACCTTGAAACATCCAAAATTATTCTCTCCCCAAAGAATGGCAGCGGTAGAAATCACTCCTACACAAAAAATGTGAATCCCTACCATATCGTCTGGCATCCCTTTGCACACAAATGCGAGGTGCTGCCTTTCAGAGAGAGGACAGCCAAGGCTCAACGTGCCCAGCCAACTTTGAATATCTGCCTCGCTCATTAAAGAGAAACACAAAAATGGAGTAAAAGGACTTAGCCAAGATTTTAAAAAATGTAGTGGCTGAATACAGAAATACCAGCACCAAACATGTAAACAAGTCAGATTTGATTATCTCTGAGTGAGTTCATTTAGGATTCATTTTTCTCTTTGTTTTTTCAAGAGTTTGATAAATTGAGGGAACGTGTGCAATGTTTGGGCACATATCAAGACAATTTTTTTTTTTTTTCTTAATATTAACTTACATTAAGAAGGCTGCAAAAATCTTAATGCTTTTAAATTAATTTAGCTGTTTTCACTCAGGAGAGTCACAAAACCTTAAAGCACTAAAGAATCAGGAAAGCCAGGCTCCTTTCGCATTTCTGCACTCCCTTTCAGCTGTTGATTGCCAGCTCTATGAAAATACCATTTTCCCCATTTTATGAGAACACAAAACACAGCACCAAAGGCCTCACATCAGAGGGCTTTATCAAGTTCACCAAACTGGGTATCTGTAGCAATGATTCTCATTACGTGCTTTATCTTGAACCAGCCCGTCCTTACCAAGCTATTTACCCTTTCCCTATCAGCCCCTCTGATCAGAAGATAATCACCATTTTAAAACATAAAACTACTGCTGCATGCATAATTTAGAGAATACACGTTTACAGCAGCACTATTCCTTCCTAAAAGCAGACATTACCTCATTTAGCAACCAGCTAAAATAAGTGTTAATAGTATGAACTGTTTGGCCGGGCACCAATTTTTGCCGAAAGATGCTTAAAAACCACTCCCTGTCGTGGATGGTGGGTGCCAAGTGACCTGCACCACTGTCCTCTGCAGAGCTGGTCCTCCCCTGGGACAGGCACAGCCCCGGTGGCATTGGTCAGCCCCGGCCTCATTCGCTGCCCACAACGCTGCCCGCGCCGGCTCGTGCGCTGCCCACGAGATGGCAGCAATATGTTTATGAATAATGCAGCAAGAGGCTGCAGCCCACTGCCATTTCGCATGCGAGCCGTAAAACGCGACTTGCTTCTTCAGCTGTAAAAAAAAAAAAAGAACCAACACAACCCTCTGTGAATTCAGCCGAAAAACAACGGAAAAATAAGCGGCTCCGCTGTCACATTTTGCTCATGGGTAAGCTGCCTGGATTGCTTTTTCGTAAGGTTCAGCGTTATCCAAGGCATAAGGTGCTTCTTGTGCACTCACATATTTGTCCAGGCCCTTATGCTCCGCCGTGCTTCTGTCCCTGACAAAATTATCTCGCATGCACATTAAGCATTAACTGCTGTTATGTTTTATTTTTGCAATGCAGAAAATGCCTGTGGCTTGAAATAAATATTTTCTTTTCTGATGGACAAATAACATCTGCACTTCTGAAAGCTGCAGTGTAGCTGTCAAAAGCTGATTCATATAATTTCTTAAGAAGCACATGTGTATGAGCATACACAGACACTCATACCTATCACAGTCACTCACATATCAGCACTTACATCCGTCAAAAAAAAAGTGCGGCGAGCTATTATAATCATCATTTTTAGCAGACAGACATCTATGTACACATCATGTCAGATTTGGAGAATATGGGTTGTGTTTTTTTTTTTTAAATCAGCCTGATTTTCACAGAAAACTTAGGCTTGTTTTTCAATTTGATTTTGGAGTTGTCTGGGTTTCAGCGAGACCCCAAGCCCTGGTGCGTTATAGGAGCTGGTTGCCCTGATGTTTCGTGGCCTGCAGCGAGCTCCACCGCAGAGGTGACCTGCAGCGCTTGCAGCAGCATCACCACAGCACCGTGCCCGTAGCAGGTCTTTCTTCATCCAGACTTTCAAGCCTGTGCAAGACCTCCTTGAGTTGTTGAAGTTACACTTCTCAAGTGATTTTTTCCAACACAGTGAAATTTTCATAAAATTTTTTCCTGGGAGAATAACTGGAAAAAAGGAACTGTCTAGCTAAGATGATATCTAGCTACAAACCAACCAGAGTTTTGTTGAGAATTTTGAATCTTCCTTCAAGTAGCCAGGTACGACAAAATGTTGCTTATCAGGAGTGGACTTCACTATTTCTGAAAAGTAATAACTTTTTCACATTATCAGTAAAATGCTGACTAGTATTTTAATTTTTTTTTTAATTAAAAAAAAAAACCCAAACCTACTATCCTGATTTTGCAGTCACAAAATACACATTTGCTGACACCACTGAGGGTTTCGTGTTACCCCAAAGCAGACACAGGAACCACAGAAAGTGAGAGAAATATATTACTTTCTAGCAGCTCTACCTTAAGTGCTCAGCTTGTCAGTTTTATGAATAAAGTTGCTGTTCCTTGAAATGCTTGAAACGCTATAATAGAGGTTGAATATATAGAGAGGTTCCTTGAAATTCTATTATAGAGGTTGAAGACTCAGTTTCCCAAACCCTTTAAATGCGCACCACTGTCAAAGTCGAGTGTCTTCCTGCTGATACCTTTCAAATCTATTTGATCTATTTTCAAATTGTATGTAGTTTGAAATATAAAGTACATATATTTTGGTAAATATTATAAAAAAGTTTTCTCATTTTCTTTAGGGTGTCACTGGTCTTATACCTATGAAATCCAAGGCCTTAGAGTTTGTATGTTCCTGTCATTAGGTGTGAAGCTTTGCTGTCACTGCTTGTATCACAGGAGTAATGAAATGCATCCCTCTATCCATCACTTTTTTGGGGGGAAACTGGCTTTATGACCTGGCATTCCTTAAAACATAAATCACCTCAAGCATTTTTGTGTCCGTGTGTCCTGGTTTTCAGCTGAGTTAGAGTTACTTTTCTTCCTAGTAGCTGGCATTAGTGCTGTGTTTGCGATTTAGCATGAGAAGAATGCTGATAACACACTGATGTTTTAGTTGTTGCTAAGTAATGCTTAGACTAGTCAAGGACTTTCTTTTTCAGCTTCCCATGCTCTGCCAGGTGCACAAGAAGTTGGGCGGGGGCACAGCCCAAGATAGTTGATCCAAATTGACCAAAGGGCTATTCCATACCATATGACGTCATGCTGGGTATATAAACCGAGGGGAGTTAGCCGGGGGGCAGCGATCGCTGCTCGGGGACTGGCTGGGTGTCGGTCGGCGGGTGGTGAGCGGTTGCATCACTTGTTTTCTTTTCCCTGGGTTTTGTTTGTCTCTCTCGTTCTCCTTTTCATTACAATTATTATTATTATTATTATCATTATTATTATTATTACTATTATTATTATTTTATTTCAATTATTAAACTGTTCTTATCTCAACTCGTGGGTTTTCTTACTCTTGCCCTTCCGATTCTCTCCCCCATCCCACCAGGGAGGGGGAGGGTGAGCGAGTGGCTGCGTGGTGCTTAGTTGCCGACTGGGGCTAAACCACGACACCGTGTTTACAAAGCAGCCTGAATTTCATTTCACTCTCAATATACTCTCTTTGGACTAATGTAACATCAAATCGAAGAGTGAAACACTGGTGAGAGAAGGCGAACACGCTCATTCGTGCTTCTGAAACAAGGGTGAAACTGCGTATCCCATCGCTTATACAAGTGCCCCAGTTACCGGGCTCTTGCTTATTCTGGATTAGATGAGGATCTTTTTCTTTCTCAGCTAGTGCTTCTACCTATTGTGCTCTTTAATAACCAGGAACGTCTCCTTGGGTCTCAGGAGCAGTTACTGTCAACACAGGTGAAGTGATTAGAATTAAATCTACTCTTTTCATACACAAAAAAAAAAAAAATTTACCAAGCATCTCTAAATGTCCCTCCTCTTTATCACCTTAAAACGTCATGTTAAAGTCTTTAGAAGGCAAAGTGACTTCTCAATTGTATAACGTTTAAAATGCATATTCTGTGCAATTTTCTATAGTCTGCAAAACTTTCCCCACAATCAAGGATATCTTTCTTCTTACATTATGTACGCTCTCTCTCACTTTTCTTTTTTAATCGACAATAACAATTTGGCATGCAGATACGCGAGGAAAACACAGCTCTACTGCCATTACTTGCATTAGATCCTGCCTGGTTTTGCATGCTAAGAGCACTGCTATAACAGCAGATTCCAAAAGCAAAGGTCATGATCTGAACTGCTTGACACCTCAGGAAAATTTGGGGACTCGAGTAAGACCGTGAACTAAAGAAAGCATAGTTTCATTTGTAGCTTCTGGTTTAAAAGAAATGAAAAGATAATTGGGCAACTAATAAAGAGCTTATTTTTCAACAGTTGTAAATCAGAAGTGATTCCAAAAACCTCCTCACAGCTACACTATCATAAAAGTAGAGTAAGAGTCAGGTCCCAGAATCCTGAAATCAGTACAAATGCTGTATATTTAAAGTGTCCACCATCCACAGCTCTGACTCTGCATTTTGTATGGATTTCCGTTAAATATGGTAAGTATTATGTGGCTTTCAAAATGAAAAAAATTAATAATAAAGACAAGTAAATTCAAGAAGAAAAATGCATTCACAGGTCTTGCTATATTTAGGTTACAAAAGAAAATAGCTGATGTATGTAGAGGTCAGAAGATTTTCTGCATCCACTGATTAGGTTTTACCGAATATTTTGGCAGGGGCTTTGCTGGTAAGGTCTCTAACAAGACAGGAGAGAGAAATAGAAACACAATGCAGAGACCATTCCACGTTGTTGTGTTCGAGATCTCCCACCTACACCAATAAAAACAGAGTGCTTCTTACGTAAAAATATACACTTGAACATCTCTAACATGATGATGAAGACCATTTCTTGTGCTTTTTTAAAACTAATTATAAGTTTATTATTTAAAGAACCTCTTGCTGACACCATCTAATAACTGTGTGATGTGGCTAAGTCTTTTAATTAGGCAATAATATATTCAGGTCCCTGGGATAGAAATTAAACCACAATCACAGCAGTAACCTCCAGAAGCGGACAGAATGCTGTACAGATGTTTTAAAATCACAACAGGTCCATCTAATGCATATCTAATACAAAGCCAGCAAAGGTTATTGCAGGCAAGAGCACGCTCAGGCTCAGTTGCAGGCAAGGCACTTTCTCCGGGGCAGATTTGGGATGGGGAACATGCTCCAACTGCTAAGGACCACCAGAAGCTTCACATCCATCTGAGAGCAAGGTGGCTTTTTTAGTTTTGCCTCCTCTATGCAACATTTATATCAAAAAACATACAAAGAAACCCAAATACCAATCCCAACTCAAGCCCCTCCACATTGCACACTCAGCGCTTCCTCTAGAGACATCATGGAAAAGAAAGAGATCCCTCCCATGGCAAAAAGTGGTGACTTAAAACATTCCTGGGAGGCATCCAGATACTATACTGATCCTACAGTATGTAGAACAAAATACCTTATCATTCAGATTATGCTCTTGGACAAAGCTGGATAACTTCAAGGACAAGGGAGTTACCCTAGATCAGCGCCATAAATGTTATTATATATGAAACAGCTGCAAGATAAATTCTTTCATATTACACATAGGTACAGTTGTACTTTCAGCTGTCTCACTGTTGAAATACTGTACGTCTTACACAGATTTCTCTATTTGTAAAATACACTTACAATTCTTAGTTGCATATGAATGAGTAAACCCTTACAGCTGCAGTGTATTGAAACAAAAACCAATATCACGCCAGATCAATGGCAAGAGCCAGGGCATCGAACCCCAGAAATTCTTCATATGAAACATTCCTAAAAAAATGAACTTGGTAAACAGGGAAAAAATATTACTAAAGAAACTAAGAAATGTCTGTTAGTTAAATGAATAGTGCTATTAAGAGAACAAAGCAGCTTCACCGATTCAGAAGTATGCTGCTCATGACCTTTCTTTGCACTCTTCACCTCTCTCTTATTTTTCCTTTTCTTTTTTGAATCGTCTGAGAGAAATCTTCCAAAACCTCTTCAAGGAAATAGTCTACAGCCACAAGACTTTGTGCTAATGAAGCTTCAGAATTATGAAGCCAGAGGTCAAGAGCACGTCTTCCACAACGTCTGGGCTGAATTTGAAATTAAAAGGGCTGCTTGACTTAGAGTAGAGGATGAGTAAAACAGGGGAAAGAATAAACTCCAGATGAAAAGTTTACTGGAAGCAGAAAACATTGAATATTGAGAAAATCTGTAAACTAACCTAGTTACTGGTGCCTCAGCAGCCATATTAGTACTGACTGAAAAGCAGCCCGTCATGTTATTTTCTTTTTTGATAACCCACATCAAAATCCACCTACCCAATATCAAACTAAGCCAAATAAAGGAAAGAGGAGAACGGCAGAGTGACAGAGGCACTGTTTCTGTTCCAGTTGCTGACTGACAACACTGCCATCCCTTAACATGGTTTTATTTAGTTATTACAACCATCTCTCTGTAAATGACACTTAGGATTATTTAAGATTATGTTGTAATCCTTTTAATCCTCAGTGCTTTAAATTTCAGGCTAAACACCAAAGAGCAAACTAGCACTTAGCAGAAATATTTAAAGCATGTGATTTGAACATAAATCTTCTTTTATTCACCACTCCTCTGATGAAGACCTAGTGCATCGCGTCATTCAGCCAGCAAGAACAAACAGCACGGTATCTCACTGCAAACTGCTACGTTTCCCCACATCATGTGAAGCTGTTTCTAACCAGTACTTTTCCTTGGTGCTAGCTATATCATCAATAAAATAAATGAAGGAAAATCAGAAGGTTATATTTTATAAAATGTGCATATTTTCAGTTACTATTAAGGACAACCTGAGAAAAACCCCACGTAATGTGTTCATCAAGAACAGAAATAAATTGCATGCACAAATTGGATAGTGTGAGAGACAGATCAGACTTATCCTGTTAAACAGGGAGAAGCTCAATTAAAATGAGTGGAGCAACACTGCTGAAAACCTCATGATCAAGACCAGAAACCCAAATCTTCCTGCCTGAATATCATTTGCTTGCAGTTTCCTCTTTTTTTTTCTGCATCGATCATGTTTCCAATTAGTTTTCTTTATGATACTCCTATACTCCATCTTCTTGTTACCATCCATTAACTGTCATATGCTTAGATTTTGAATTCAAGATTTCCTTCTTTTTCTTCAAACCAAAATCTCAATAGTCATTTTCTATCTCTAATCTATAATTCATGATCTCAAATTGAGCACCCAGGCTAAATCAAACTCAAAATTCTTCATCTACTCCTAGTACAACACATTAGCAGAAAGCAACCATTGCTGTTTGAATCAGAAAAGAATGTTTTATTATTCAGAAAGTAATGAAACAAAACCCCACCAACTATGCTTGTTGCCACTCTTTGAAGGTATAATCATACTTATTTCTGATCATTTCAGAGTTAGGCAGCTAATGTATTTAATCAAATAGCAATGCCATGCATCTATATTTAGGTTGCAAAAAAAAAAAAATTTAAAAAATCACCCACATTCTTTTCATTTGAACAAATCTATGAATAAGTAGACATATATTATCAATCTTATTCCCACCCACTAGGGATAAGTAGATCATCAGAAGTGTTTCCTGAAATATTCAGTATCCAGGTACAAACTGACCTCTCCGCTTTCGAACTCGCCTTGGATTCCCTCCAGACTATCTCATAAATCTTCACTCTCTCTCTAGTCCCCTTCCCACTCTATCTGCTCATGTAGCACCAGTCTTGTTCAGTCCTTTCCTTTCCCAAAATGTCACCACTACTGATGCCAAAGCCTTCTCCTCTTTCACTCTTACCATCTGGCATAATCTTCTTGTAGCTCTCTGTCTAAACAATGCTCCATCCCTTTTCAAAATGTGTTTTAACATATGTCCTTCCTCCCATGCTTTTACTTCTTAATGTCTCTCCCACTCACTTATTGGCTTGATGAAGACACGTTTTAATGGGTTCAAACAGTAGTGCATGAGTTTCCTTTCTCACATTATTCTGATTCAGTGGAGTTACACCTCACACTAACAGAAGTGAGAAGAAAATGCATTGCAAAGTCTTCGTACAACCAGTTTGGTAAATCGATAACAGAGCTTCATTTGTCTTTACATTGGAAATGTATTAGCTGCAATGAATCACCGCTCCAATATGCATTTCCAAACAGAAATTTTGCTTACTGCAAAATGAGAAATAAACCCTAGAAGCTCAGAAGACCTGTCAGTGTGCTCAGGGGGTTGCAGGAGTGAAGGCTAAGGTTATACTTAATCACATTCCAAGTGAAAAAGCTGAAGATTGACAGCAAAACCAAAATATTTATTCTAAAAATACCTAGGAAATGACAAAGCTCCAAGTGTTGTCTCAAGACAACCTGAAGGATGTGGGGGGTATAGAAGCATAAGTCTCACTGTCTTGAAGAAGAGAACTATTTCTAAATATTACATGCGCTTTAGAAAGATGTCTAGAAAATTAAATCTTGAAAAAGTCTCTGTAACACCCAGTTGGCCCAAAGAGGTTTCTTTTCAAGAAGCCACGTCCAGTCCCTTAGGGGTTTTTTGTGTGTGGTGGTTTTTTTTTTCTTAAACCCCAGACCCAGGCACAGTTGGTTCCTCCAGCATGTTTCATTGGTGATGATGCCAAAGGACTATCTGGTAACTAACAGTATCTTGACCCTGACACGTCCCTTTTGTGTCTCTCCTCCCTTTATTGTTTGTATTGTTAAAAAATCTTAGTGTTAGAACTCTGGGAAACAATTCAGTTCATAGAGAATAAAATTTTGATGTGGCTTGATGCAACTTTTAGTGAAACAAAAAAAACCCTTTCTATTGATATTCATGGGAGCTGGGTTACATCCAAAACCTGAAGATGTTGCAATAAATATTTTAACCCCTAGATCCTGGAATGTTAACCTTGCAGTAACGCTTTTCTTGTCCTTTCATCTTCTTGGGCCTTGATCCTCCCTTTCAATGCAATGGGATTTAGATGAAGTAATTCAATAATATTATTTTCCATCAATGAAGAATAGTCCTATGAGAAATGCATATCTTTCTATGCTGGCCCTGACAGAGGCAAGCTTTTAAAATCCTCCCCTCCCCTTCCAGAAATGAACCTGGGTCATCACCGTCTGAGGACCCTGAACAGCAATAAAAATAAACAGAGTAACCGCACTGTGTTGGAGCAATGCTTTTATAAGCAGTTTGAAGAAGTTGTGTTTATGGAAGTCCTTTAGGTCAAGATTCTAGGCCTGAACCCAAAGCAATTACCTACTAAGTTTTAAAAACAAATTGAATATAGAGCATTAATCAATAAATCAACAGGTTCTCAAGTGTTTAGGAGACTCAGTCATCAGAAATCCTTCTCTTAGAAAAATAGTAAACTGATGCTTGATAAAATGTTACACTCCTATATTGGTAAGAAAAACGCTGTATTAAATCAGTCTCCAGTTATTAAACCCAAGGAAATAAACCCTACCTCTTAACTTAACAGAGTTTATACTCAAATGAGCAATGAAATGCATGCATTGCCTCTTACCTGAAAGACATTCTTTCTGCTGGATTTCTCAGAGGTCCACTCAATGCGAGCACCACACAAATCCACACACTCGGGTTTATATCCCGGTTTCTGGAAAGAAGAAAAAAAAAAAAAAATCAACCATGAATATGGCCTGACTTTTCACAAATTGGGATATCAGATAAAACAAGAATAGATCGAGTTCAAGTGACAGATCATTGCAGCACAGCTGCTGGTGTTACTGAAAAGAGTTCTTTATTCCCTCGTATTATTAAATAACCACTCCTGAGGTGTCTTAACTCAGAAATAAGGTTCTTATACTAGATACATAATTTTAAAAATAATTAGATGGTTTAAAAACCAGTCTAATATAACATACAATACATCAAAACACAAATGCATACACATTGACCAGATATTTTAAATGCTTACTTTGCAAAACCTCTTGACAAGGCATTGGGTTTAAAGGTAAAGTTTTGTGGGTTTTCCAAATGCAAATTTAAACCCATGCAGCTGGAAAGGACAGAAATTAGACAAGAACATACATCGTATCTGTAAGACAAGCTATCTCCTTTCTCCAAACAAATTATCATATCTAGTTCCTAAAAAAGAAAAAAAAAAAAAAGGTCTCGAGGGCATGTGTGACACCCAGAAAGAGCTCAACACTAGGGCAGCTCCACACAGTTTGCTATTTCGCAACGTCAGTTCGTGCATCCCGGAGTGACACAGCTCTGCCTCCCCTGCTCCTCCGTATGGATGCAAATAATTCAAAGAGCAGATTTGTTTGCCTGTATCATTTACATTGCTGGGAGTCGGTGTAAAGCACAATCATCCTCATTTGCCATCTAAGCGCCTTCTCCGGGGACTCTGCCTGTGCAGCAGTTCTGGCAAAGCCCATGTAGTTTAGAGTAGCCTTTGTAGATTAGGTTACTGCACATCCCAGACAACAATAAAGATACTACTGTTAACAGTATAAAGCACTAGTAAGTCCCTTTTGAGTAAGGTATGGAGTAATATCCACGTAACGTATTAATCAGCTTGATGCATCTTTTTTGCTCTGTTGTTCTTGAGCCATTTTACCTTAAAAAATGGCATTGGTGATAAAGAAAACAGATTTAATAGAAGTTAACCGTGCCCAGTCCAGCATCAACCAAATAAGCAGCTTCCCAAAGATTGCTCACTGAATTTCTCTGATGTTGTTATTAAAGGCTAAAAAAAATGTGTGTTCTCCAGGGTGCTTTTGAGATGGGTAGAAAAGGACCTATTTAGGTTAAAAGAAGCAGAGTAAGATATCCCGGTCAAGTAATCTGCAGCCAGAGTCTCTGGCAGTTTTCAGTACTGGAGTCGTAATTATGTTCTCCATTTGCCAAACCATAAACCCACCATGGTTCTGCTCCTCTAAAACTGACAGTCTTGTGTGTCTGTGTTCCTTTTCTTATTGGTTTTTTTTTTTTTTTTTTAATAGAAGAAATATGCTGTTCAAAACAGAAGGATGTTCTTGTGTCTAAACCACTGGAAGAGCAAGGTTTGGATTTTTTTCCCCAACTCTGCCTCAGACAAGACCTTAATCTTTCTGAATTTTTACTAACAGATCAAAACTGCAGTATTGGTACTTGATTTTACAAAGATGTTGTGAAATTTAATCAGNAATAATAGTAATAATAATCATAATGATAATAATAATAATAATAATAATAATTGTAATGAAAAGGAGAACGAGAGAGACAAACAAAACCCAGGGAAAAGAAAACAAGTGATGCAACCGCTCACCACCCGCCGACCGACACCCAGCCAGTCCCCGAGCAGCGATCGCTGCCCCCTGGCCAACTCCCCTCGGTTTCTATACTGAGCATGACGTCATATGGTATGGAATAGCCCTTTGGTCGATTTGGATCAACTATCTTGGGCTGTGCCCCCTCGCAACTTCTTGTGCACCTGGCAGAGCATGGGAAGCTGAAAAAGAAAGTCCTTGACTGGTGTAAGCACTACTTAGCAACAACTAAAACATCAGTGTGTTATCAGCATTCTTCTCATACTAAATCCCAAACACAGCACTATGCCAGCTACTAGGAAGAAAAGTAACTCTAACCCAGCTGAAACCAGGACACCAACCTATTAGTACAAACAAATATTCAAATGGAGGGGGGGGGAAGCAAATGAATTTTTGGTATTCCAGCACTATACTTTTATAAACAGGGCTATGATGCCTCCTTTGAGCAGGTCACTCTCCTTGGCCAGGAGATACCCCAGGGAAGTTTCCTCCCCAAGGACTCCATGCAATGACCAGGTCTGCACCGCATAGAGCGGGCAGCTCTGTAACCCATCATGAACACACAACGCAGCCTTGTCAAAGTGGGCCATCTTGCTTTCTTTGAAAAAATTACCCCAAAAGATAGTTTGAGACTGAAAATACTTTAACAAAGAAGGGCAGCTTTATTTCAGCAGTAGAAAGAGTTGAGAAATTTTGGAAACACGTAATGAGATGAAAGGAAGAGATTAAAATGTAGACAAAGAAACAGGAAATAGTTTCTTGCTAGTGAAGGATACTGGGCTACAGAATTTTTTCCTCAGGAAAACTGCCATGGCATTTCACACTGAAGTGAGAAAAAACAATGGAAAGCCCAGGGAAGTTTTGCAGGAAGATGGAAGAGTGAACTCTACAGGATTTTACCATCTCTAATTTCTATGATTGTATGAAAACGTATGCAGCAGCAGAATTTGGAGTCCTCTGTGCACTCAGTGCACACACAGTTTAGTTTTGTTGTTGTTGTAGTCATCTGGAGTTTGTTTACAGCTCTGATTTTGTAATAAGCAGAAGAAAAGTATAAGTATGTGCATCTCCCTTTCCAGAAAGCATGGGATGCAAGCTCACGGTGTTGGAAAGATGAACACCCTTCTGCTATGTACAATAATCAACTGGAAAACTTCTCTTTTGGAGAATTTAGCAATTCTGCCCACGATGGGATATGCGGTGTCTATGAACACCATACGAGACTCATGGGTATGGCATAGTATATGAAGCTTCTGATGAAAACTATATGCCAAACCTCTCAGATCCATCAAGCCTGAAACTGTCCATCGTGCACATCAGCCTTTCTTCTGCACCTGGGGAGCTCTGCACAATAGAATCACAGAATCATTTGGTTGGAAAAGACCTTTAAGATCATCGAGTCCAACCGTAGCTGTCCACTACTAAACCATGTCCCTAAGCGCCTCGTCTGCCCGGCTTTTAAATACCTCCAGGGATGGGGACTCCACCACTTCCCTGGGCAGCCTGTTCCAGTGCTTGACAACCCTCTCCGTGAAGAAGTTTTTCCTAATATCCAATCTAAACCTCCCCTGGCACAACTTGAGGCCATTGCCTCTTGTCCTATCGCTTGTTACTTGGGAGAAGAGACCATCACCCACCTCACCACAACCTCCTCTCAGGTAGTTGTAGAGGGCGAAGCCCTGCTTAAATCCATAGGGACCCCAGGAAAATTGCCTAGAAATTTGTTCTGGCCTAAACATTGTCCTGTTACGTAGTTCGCTTTCCAGTTCATGCATTACCCAGAGACACTGCAAGAGAGTAAGTTAAGGTTACTGGGAAAGCCTGAGCACTCTGCGTCCTTGCTTTGTGTTTTGCAGTCAGAGCAATTATGTTACATCAATGTTGTTGGAGGGGGTTATGCTGTAAATTGATACAAGTGTCTGCTACAATGAAATCTTCCTAAACATGAATATGGATTTCAGCAGCATTTTCGCTCACTAAATTACTTTGCAGATGGACTAATAACCTGAGGTTAAAATAACCTCTGTTGAATAAACTATCGCGGGGAATAAACAGACTACTTTTTCTTGGTCAGAAAGACCAACTGATAATAGAATTTAACGCTGGTAAGAAAGAATGGAGCTGTGATCCATTTAGATCACAATGTCCTTAATTTAAAATAAAAAGCAAGTTATATTCATACGAATGCTAAAAATGTGTATCAAAAGCATGACCACAAATGATTGAGGCAGCAGCAAAAGATAATGATTTAGCTACATGGGATGCAAACTTGCATGTTCAGTAATATTTGTAAACAAGCTCATTTTCTGATTCTCTCCTCTGTGTGTTTTAATTGTTGTGCTCTAACTATTACTACTAATAATACCAGATATTGTCACTAGCTTCACCAGAAAGCTACGGATCCCTGTCTTCTCCATGCAATTCAATAGGAAAGCCGTTACAGGGAGTCCTACGTCTACAATGGTACAAAGGAACAACAAAAACTCCTTTTAGCTGTTACTAGTTCTTTGCGTTAGAATATTATTAAAGATTTTGGTAAATATAATCTTAAATCACCTCTAAATGTTATCCTATCATCAGAAAAAGAGGTATGATTAGAATGTGCTTTCCTTTCCCTCTCTCCTGTTGCTTTTATTGTGAAATATCATTCCTCTTATAACGATGCTGCCTTATTCTAAATTTTCACTTCATGTACAGTATTTAATAATTTATAATTAATGAATTAATAGCTTTATAATACAAAGGAACATTAATCTTTTTGTTAAGTCACATCATTTTGCTGCTAACAATAGAAGTGCTTTGTTATAAGTCATACTATCGTGAATGAACATTGCCTCTATTACGTTATTTAATTAACGGTTGAGCTCCTCTTTTTCCAAAGTAAACTACATCTGGGGAAAAAAAAAAAAAAATCAGTAAACAAATGATTTCTAATGAATTCTTTTTGCTTTATTTCCTTTCCACTGTCAAAATTATATCTGGTTAAATGGCTTACAAAGGAAATAAGCATTGCATTGGCTTTATCAGATGAGATCAACACGCCGGTTTAGCTTTTTTTGATGTGTGAAATTTGGGGTTAAGAAATTGAGTTATAAGATTTTGATTACTGATAACTCTTGTTGTTTTCAAGCTTTACCCAATTTGTTTATTTACCATTGTATATAAGTTATATGCAGTAGACAGGAAATGTAACTTTAACAGCTTTTTCTCACCTAGTGAACTTTGAGTTCACAGCCCCAGTGTTCAGATCTAGCATGGAATAAAAAAAAAAAAACAAAAACAAAAAAAAACCCCCACACTTTTATTTTTTCCCCCATAATGACAAAAATTTGGGATCAATATGTCTGTGTTCTTCCTAACGCAGGAGGCACTAGATGTTATCTCACCGATTGTGAGCACTGAAGATAAAGTGAAACTTCAGAAAAAGGGACTGACTTCTCAAAAGATCCTTTCTCATAATACACCTTAATTTTTTGAGTGAAACAGATTGAGATCTGGGCCAGAGTCATATTCTCCAGGCAAGTCTACTTTAGTATCTACATCCTCCAACAGCCAATGGGATTTTTAACCATGTGGAGGAGTCTCAAAGCAAAATTAAGTCTCCTGTGTGTTGAATTTCTGGTCCATTTATCTCCTGGGATTTGGGTGTTTGCAAAGAGAAAGGAATAGAAGGTAGACGTGTAAAACAGCTAGTAAATTATAAGATTAGTTCTAATAAGTTCACCTGAGACTTTTTTTTTTTTTTCTTAAATAACATCTAATTCAACTTTAAGGAAAACAGATGATTCTGAAAAAAAATATTAATTCAAGCTATATTGTTTTCATGGCTTCGGAAAAGTAATGTTTTCCAGCTGTACTGGCACAAACGTGAGCAGAAAGTACCAGATTTCATCCTTTACTTGCTTTTATTGTTTCATCTATTTTTATTTTTCTGCGACCCTCATCTTCTTTCCAAAAAAGCAAGGCATGAAAAGGTGTTCTTTAAAGCTGATTTTATGGCAGATGGCATTGATAGATCAAGAAAATATAGAAGAAAAGGTTTGTATCACCTGCCATGGAAAAAAGAGCTTATTGTTTGTGACTCCTGCCAAAGAGAGCACCTTTGTGGCCACCCATCATGCCAATGAGATTTGGCAGGTTCGATCAGGCCTTGAGAGCCTTTCACAGTGGGGCTTTGTCAAACCTGTCCCTTCGCTGCCCACAGTGTCACACATTGACCGAATTCCCTTTTTGTTGCCCACATTCAGGTTCATAGGCTGAAACTCGGCGGTAACTAGCACTGCAGGGATATGTGCCGTTATTGCTTGCGCAATGTAGCTGTCACATCTCCGAAGACTAAGATCGGTGGTCTTTCCTTGGGGCACAATAAAAAGGTACTGCAAATTTCACTTTGTAGTAACTACAGGCTACAGAAATTGCATTAGCTGCATTAGATGGAGTCATAGAAATATTCAGGAAGGTTAGCGGGATATGGTAGATGTCACATTTGTAGTACGATAAAAAAATCACTTTGCTAACTTATAATGTTTTCTGCTTTGGTAGCACCCTATATTAAGGTGCCATTTATAAATAATTTATTATTATTTATTAATGTATAAGCCACTTTATAGGATGGTAGATAACAACTTAAATTCATGTATTAAAGATGCACACACATGGTTTAAAACAATTTACATCTCAGAATATCCTTTGCAACAGATTCTCATCGCATCGTCTGTTAAGCATTTATTACTAATGCATTTTATAACATACTTTATAATATATTATTTGAAGAAGTAGCTGCATTTAGTGATCATTTTCATGAATAAGAATAAAGCATTTATAAATGGCACCTTAATTTAAAGTGTTACCTTCACATTACCGGATAGTCACTCACCATTTGTCTCACTTTGCAATTATTCTCAAAATGCACCTCTTAATAAAGGACATGCTAAGTCCTATTTCTTCTCATACACTACATCTGATTAAAAGTTTATCAAGGCATTTTCCTTCAGCAGATCTCAAACCTTTGAAGGTTGCCAGCTCAGTTTGAATTTGTCTTATGTAAACACCAAACTTTTTATACTGAAATAACAGTTGCAAGGAAGCAGAGTATATTGGATGGTTGATTGCCTACCAGGTTGGCCAGCGCTGGCTGCTTGGATTCTTTGTAGAATTCCATTTTCCGAGCTGTGAGAACAACCCAGGACGTGGACCAGTTTTTCCTTAAAAATAAAATTAAAAAGGAAAAATTAGTAAGGTACGCAAGCAGGATGTAAAAGATGCTCCATTTGTAGACTTGGGTTTTAATTATTTCATCTCAGAAACAAAAATGGTCTAAAGTCAATATCAGCAAAGCACTTCCACCAGTGTTGGTGGAGTTGCACCACCTTAATTATACCTGAATGTGGCCCAACAAAGCTTGAAGGCCTTCTTTCTCCTCATTCATGTTTTAAAGCCTAACTATGTTCTTTTTCCACCAAGGTGCCTTAACCACAGGAAAACAGCGGGATTATTCACACATGCTTAAAGTTCACATATACTTAGAGGACTCCAAAAGCTGGTACCTTCTGGTAATTAATATTTAAAATAGAACTGAGAAGGAAAAACATAATTTCAATCTCAAAAAGCTCAGCAAAGGGTCTATTTTGAAAGGTCCCAAATACTTTCTCCTTTCTCTAAATTAAAAAATTACAGGAGAGCAAGGAAGATAAGAACAATATCTGAGAGAGGTTTAAGTAACCATCAAACATCAGGAGTTCATGGTACAGCCCTAGAGAGCTGGCAAACTGCTGGGGCCAGGGAGAAGTCAAAATACACATGGATATGTGAAACAGTGTCCCCTGACACAGAAGAACATAATAATCAACCCAGAAGAAAATGCTTTTATATATATTACCTATAATGTGATATTTCAAACCACTGCAAAATCATAAACAAGTAGATCTGGTCTGACAGAAAATTATTTTTAGATGAAAGTCTCAAGTTTGAGCCTCCTATTTGAGGGTCATAACACCTGATATTTACAAAAATACTCATAAACTCACCATTTTCTTTATGTGAATGCAAATCACAAATCTGAACATTTTAGAATAGACTTGAAAACACGTGTGATGAGCAGGCTGTTTCACTTGTATGTTGCCGTGCGTTGAAAAGGAGGGAGCTGCCTGTAAGGATGCGGCCCAGGAAGGAGCTGTTAGAAACCCTTTTTCCTCTCTTTTCCCTCTTCCTTAGTCCCTTTGGGTTTTCTCTGTATACTTAGGTATTCCTAAGTAACGCAAACACTCATTTTTTATTCTAGCAAAACCTGACTTTGTTGAGTTTTAAACCGTGTTGGTCTTCGCAGTGCTCACTTCCAGATCCATCTCAAAGCTCTGCTGCACTCAATATCCCATCAACCTGCACATCAGGCGTAACAACAGGCACTTTTTCTATTAATTATTTTCCTATTCAATACTTTTCAGTCATCAGCTTAAGGAGCATAACCAATGTTACAGATGAAGCCCTAACGCCACTGACGTTGTCAGAGGAACTTGCACTCACTTCAGCGTGGGCAGGATTTCACTCAGCATGGTCTAATGATCATCCCTAAAATATGGCCAGCAAGAGGCAACAGTGAAAGAGAGTCTCTGTGGAGGAGATGAATACGTCTGAAGAAAATAGAACTGCATTTTTCATGCCATGTTAATGGGGAAAAAATAAAGAGACATTGTGAAAGAGAAAGAAACAGTAGGGTTTTAGAAAAGTACCTGACCATCACTGACAAATATTTCGCCACAAAAGGACAGTGTTTGTAAGTCACATTGAAATTTTCAGCTAAATTTATTACCACTATAAAGCTGTATCCTTAGCTAATGTGAACTATGGTCATAGCTGTGGATTGTACATATTGGCATTAAGAAGGGTCCAACCTCAGCTAATTATTTTTTAAAGTATCCTTAGGAAACAAGTGCTGTAACTGAGAATCACCATAAAGGTAGCAAAAACAAGTTGTCTATTGGTAAGTACTTCAGTTCTTTTGAATTTTCTTCTTTTTTTTTTTTCCTACTCATAAGAGGTTATGTAAGTGCACGGGGGAGTAAGTGGCCAAGCATGCTATGTGCTAGTTTAAACAGATTTTCCTATGAGTTGGATATCCTGGATAAATATGGATTACCGAAGAATTAAAACCCTTGGGACACAGCTTAGATTCAGTACCCAACTTACTCCAAATGCTTGACATTAGCTATGGAGGAGAACATTTCTGTGTCATGGCCACTTCCACCAGCCAGAGTGCTTGCTTGCTCCAGCTATTTGTGGGGCAGGTTTTCTACCTAAGACATACAAATCAACAACTGCATTTTGAGGTCCTGGACTTGTGTGCAATCTTTTTAAACATTCAAATTTCTGACCAAACTAACTTGGGAAGTTTCCCAAGATTTGAAAACATTTCATTTCAACCTGGACCTCATTAAAAAAAAAAAAATGCAGTTCTATTTATGGTTTCGAAATAAGAAGTCAACAACAAAGAAATAAAAAGTCAATGATAAGCATTTCTTAAATTCTATCAGGTTTAATTAGATGTTTTATCTAAGTTTCATTCTGAATTTTAAGGGGAGAATGCTTTAATTCCATCAGGAATAAGAAAATTTAGTGTTTTTTCAGGAGACTATAGGAATTATAAAAGCTATGAGAATGCAACTCAATTTCACCGTATTATCTGCAAGATTTTTTCCCCCTAAATTTAAATTCCCCAGTTCTTTTATTCTAGTTGTTTCATTTAAAAAGTGACACTTTAAAATCAAATCTTCATTACTTTTGTGACCTAAAGATAAAAAGTATGTAGACTAGTCAAACTTTTTATGAGACTGTCCACAAAGTCATCAGTTAGATTAAAAAAAAAAAAAAATGCTTTAAGGTATATTAGTCTCTGCACAGATGGGCGCACATTGTATTTCATGGGGTACGTGCAGCGACGTAAGGTTTTCAAGCTCTTTGGAAAAGTCAGTTCACAATATTCTAATTTTTGCTGTGCGGCACCCACATTGTTCAAGAAATCACTTCCAGCCACTGAACGGCAAGTTCAGGTGAGTGAGAGGAGTCAAAGTGTACGCAGAGGAGATGAATCCCCTCTACCCCTCTTCTCTGTATAAAGAGGCGTAAATATCAGTATGCAGAGAAGACCCAGCTAGAATTAACAAGGATATTGCATGAATTTATCTGTAGCTACAAGATTAAAGTCATGGTTGGAAGGCGCTGCTGGAGAGCCCCTGCGAGGTGGGACCCGACTGGTGGGGGCTACAAAAGGAGCCCCGAGCGTTGCGGCTGCATTTGCATTCTGTCAAACGAACACCTGATGGCAGCACGTTATAGCTTCAGTGATGCTCACAATCTCCGAAGGCTGTTTAAAATTATGAGACTGTTCAGGGCTATTTAAAAATACAAGTGACCGAGCTATGCTGCCTGCTCCCTGCGCCCACACCGAGCCGGCGTCCAACGCCGAGCTGTGGAGGTGCTTTGTGCTAAGGGCACCCGATGCGCTGGGGAGGTTAAACTCCCTCCTTGGCTGGGCTTGTTCGCAGGTGATGCCCAGCCTATGCACACGCTGCAGAAGCCTCTGCCAGTGTCCAAAGTGGGGAATAGAGTATTACTGGTGTTGAAAGCTAACTCTGAAACTCAGCTAACATCATATCAAACCAAGATGCTTTTAATCATAGAATGCTTTGGGTTGGAAGGGACCTTTAGAGGTCATCTAGTCCAACCCCCCTGCAGTGAGCAGGGACATCTTTAACCAGATCAGGTTGCTCAGAGCCCCCCAACCTGACCTTGAATGTTTCCAGGGATGGGGCCTCCACCACCTCTCTGGGCAACCTGTGCCAGTGCTTCACCACCCTCAATTTAGTATCCTTTTGTAAGTAAAGGATACTAAATCATCCCTAATGAGAAGAACAAACATTAACCAAGGACATCCCGGAGCAACTAGACCTCAAAGGAGTGCTGAGAAACTGATAAAAGGGAACATCCTATCCCAGAAGGTGCCAAAAACCAGTAACTAAGGGAAAGGTAATTCTGGCAGGGGGAGATCGCGACCTCCAACTCATGAGCCCCCTACCATAATTACACCCCAGACTCAAACTGAAGGACAACTGAGCATGCTCATTAATTTAAATAGTAGGTGAAGAGATTTTAACCAATCATAGCTAATCATAATACTGCATATGTATTAGGAAATTGAATATGGTAATGAGCGTGTATAAGTAGATGCTGACTTGATGATTCGGTGTGCTAGCTTTGTGGAATTACCACCTAGCACCCATCTCTGCGCAGAAATGAAATAGAATCAATATCTTGACTCAGTGTGTGAATTGGATTGTTGCACATCGGGTAACGAACTCCCTTTGTGAGACAACACTGGCTTCAATGCCTTTTCCCAAAAGGCAAGTTACACCAGTCTCTGATGGCACCCAGCTGCAGCAGACTTGGCCAAGCGTTGAAGATGTCCTTGCTTCAAGTGAGGGGTTGGTCTGGGTGACCTCCAGACTCCTTTTTCAATGAGCATTTCTAGGATCCTTATGGTTTAGCACTATACAGGATGAGAACTTATTACTTGGCTCCTTTCTCCAGGCAGAAAATGTAATGTTTCACATTACTCTCTCATTCTCATTGGCAACATACGGTGCCGGTCATATCACTGCTACTCCTTTACAGGTATCTAAACACAGCAAACCATAGCAAATCCTTCTGTAAAAGGCAACATTAATATTCACATTACTTTCAACACAAACAGTGCTAAGCGAGTAAGTGCTGACCACTTTTGATAATCTTGCCTTGGCATCCCTGTGGCATCACCACCTGGTGGGTTCCTACATCCCATTCTTGACCCCTCAAACACACACTCAGCACCAAAAATTTGCCCACTGGAAAATATATTATTGGTTTGCCTAGTGCCTTAAGGTTGTCCTTAATATGTATATAATATATATAGTATAGAGGCTAACATTGACACGTGCTCATTGCACGCAACGAGTCCATTAGCTGCTGTCACCTGGTTTCTGGGAGTGTAATCATACATTGACAATACTGAAACAGCAGCAATTTGGCTGTTAGCAGCAATAGTAGCTGTATTTACTTAAACATGCATCAACTCTGAATTTTGCAACTGATAAGTTCTGTAACATGCACATATAATACCTTAATTTCTTGCCACCATCCGCTATTTTAGCTTTTAGAAGATATCCTTCTTTCTCCACTACCTACAAGAAAAAAAAAAACAAACATGTCATAACCATATCATTTATTCAGATGAATGAATTCACTTAGTACACACATAAGAGTCTGCATCCAGCTAATCTAGCATGGGGGCATTTATCACTAATTCTCAGTTTAGTCACCTATTTTTTCCGATAGAGTCAGCTCTTTTGAAAATTTGCAAACAACTTTTAAAGTCAATTAGTACACAGAATTAACCACAAAAAAAAACCCAATAATATTCTATTTGTTCATTTAGAAGAAATTTCTTTTAATGCAAGCAAAGTTTCTAGCTATAAGTAAAAAAATGAGTTGAAAATATATTGCAGTTATGTCGAGGTATCATTTCATACATTGAGTTCCAGGAGTCCACGCTTCATTAACAGCTATGAGGGACGCACCATACTTCTGTAAAAGACTCTTCCTTCTTATATTCTAAAGAGAGTCATGTTTAGGGGTAACCAACGTCAGAGAAACATTAAATATTTGTACAAGAAAAGCAACATTGCCTTTGTAGGTGCCACATTTTGCTTTGAGTCAGCACTAAATCAAGGCTCATGCAAAATGCTAAAAGGCGCGGTGCTTTTAAGTGGTGCTGTCTTTCGGATGAGCTCTGGTGTTGAGGTGCTCACCCCTCACAGCCCTTAAAAGGTCACACTTCACTGGAGTGTGTGCATCCATGTGCAGGGAGAACTTGTCTTCAGGTTTCCAGCTGAACTAAATTATCTCATAGTATGGCGCAGGAAACCAAATTGAGCGGTTCTGTCAATTCTCGACATACAATCTGAACCTAGAATGATAAACAAGGGAAAGCACAGCTGTGTTGTGCATTTCCCAAAATACACCCAAAAAGGCAAAGCCCTTAACTATTACCTATAAAAAGCAGTACGTGATATTAGCAACATGATATCACCTTTGTAGACCCCATACTCTGCTATTACTGAAAACCGGTCCCTTTTCTGTGGTGTCAGAACAGGCTAAAGACTCTGCTGGCGTACGCGAGGCTGCAGCCCTGGTTGCAGGGTATCAAGATTGTACTTGAGTTTTGGGGTATTAGAAGCAAGTCCTAAGCTTGGTCTTTTGTTTTCATTTTGCCCTCTTAATTTGTGCTTCTCCGCATCTCTGCACACACTTTCTTTAAGCCAGAGGCCCTTGCAGACACTTGGTTCTCCATGATCTGCTGAAACATCCCTTGTACAGCTGTGATATTGTGCTGGTTTTGGCTGGGATAGAGTTCATTTTCTTCATAGTAGCTGGTATGGGGCTATGTTTTGGATTTGTGCCGGAAACAGTGCTGATAATACAGGGATGTTTTTGTTATTGCTGAGCAGTGCTTACACAGAGTCAAGGTCTTCTCTGCCTCTCACCCCACCCCACCAGCGAGCAGGCTGGGGGATACAAGAAGCTGGGAGGGGACATAGCCGGGACAGCTGACCCCAACTGACCCAAGGGACATCCCACATCGTATGACATCATGCTCGGCACGTAAAGCTGGGGGAAGAAAAAGGAAGTGGGGGACGTTCGGAGTGATGGTGTTTGTCTTCCCAAGTCACCGTTACGCGTGATGGAGCCCTGCTTTCCTGGAGATGGCTGAGCACCTGCCTGCCCATGGGAAGGAGGGAATGAATGCCTTGCTTTGCTTTGCTTGCGTGTGCAGCTTTTGCTTTACCTATTGAACTGTCTTTATCTCAGCCCATGAGTTTTCTCACTTTTACTCTTCTGATTCTCTCCCCCATCCCATCGGTGGGGAGTGAGCAAGCGGCTGGGTGGGACTCAGTTGCTGGCTGGGGTTAAACCACAACAGATATACAATTTGGGATAGGGGGCTTTTTTGGCTATGTAAATTTATATTTAAAAATTAAAACCCAGACAAAACAAGATGACTGGTTCTTCAGCCAAAGACCTTCACCCATTGACCTGCAGTCTCATCAGATCTCATTAGCTGAGGATGTCCCAAGTGTGTCACTAATGGGAAAAGAAGCAAAATTGTGATTCGGAGTGGGTCTGTTTTCCCTTTCGAACACTACTGAGTCAGTGGCTGACCAGGATATTGCAACTCTGCATGATCTTTATAGTAAATTGTGTCACAAGGCGATTTTGTAACAACTTCAATAGAATTTTGCTGTCTGCAAAACCATTAAGTAGCAATAAAACTTGCTTTAACATGCAACATAAGGATTTTTAAATCAAACATATCTGTTATTTTGATTATACAAAATATCATGATATTAACAGTGTAATATGTTTAATTATTTCCTTAGATTTTTGTCTGTTGCTGGTATACTGTATATGATGAGATGTATACTGTGTTCATACCTGTTTGTACCTATGAAAAGGTTTGTAGGTCTATGGACAATGATTGAGGTGACATTCTCAAACGGGTACATGAGGATTAGTGTGTGCATTTTCTATAATTTGTACATATCTCATGCAAATTCCTGTCATGCATATCATTGCCATAGAAAACCCAGAGAGAAAGTATGTAGGGATTATTGTGCAGAGTCATGTCACTATTTATCTAGTGATGGATGGATGAATTATTAGAGCCAAAATAAGATTTAATCCCCATCTCCACTTACTTTTTTTTTAAATCAAACTTATTTTACATCTTTCGATATTTTTCTTCCCCTTCTAACCCCTCATTTTTGTAGCATAAAACTTCTGGTGTTTGGCCACGGCCAGAGATGCCAAATAACATAAGAGAAAGGTTATTCTTTTTAATATTTCTATCCATCTGGAAACAGAAATTGGGAGGAGCATTGGCTAACCATTCAAGCTGTTGATTGCTTCTCTGAACCAGACCCAAAATCTCATGCTTTCAAAGTTTACCAACCACCCTTCCCAAACTGTTATTTTAACCAATCCAAAACTAAAGACAAATATGATTTTCAACATCAGATCTGAATCACCTCTATTGTCACATTTTGGGAAGTTAAAAATTGGATGTGCTTCCAGATGAAAATGTTGCTGCTCAGTCATATTTTCCTTATAATTGTCTTGAGCTAGAATATCAAGTCCACTAACAAATGTTGGGCATATAAAATATCCTGATTTAAATCACTTAGCTCAAATCCACCATTTGTTTTAAATTAAGCAGGTCAAAATTAAACAGCTCAAAAATACAAGATCTTCAGTTAACATGAGACCTCTCAGTGCTAAGCAAAGTAACTTTCATATGTATTGCTTTAATTGATTTAGTACAGGTGCTGTCTTTAAAAAAATTAGCATGGTCTTCATTAATTGATAATGTACACAGTTTTCTCTGTAATTAGTATAAAGGGCATTTATGGAATTACAAAACAACTTTACCACAAAGACAAATAAAAAGATTCCTAGGATGACCCCAATATTTTTATAACCTCTGTTTGGGGTGCTATATTCCCCTTGTTCAACATCTGCTAATATGCTCTTTTCTGTTCTACATGTTTAAGAAAATACTTCCAAGACAGCTCAGGATCAACTTACAGTACTTCTGCAAATGGATGATATTAGATTAAAAAGAATACTGAATATATCCTAATGATATGCTCTGTTCTTTCTGTCTCAATACATATCATCATTTGTTGTTAAGCTGCTGCCCTTCCTGCACCTTTTCAACATATGGAAGGTTGAGAAAATGACCCAAAATGCCCTGAAGAATTAGCATAGAAATAAGAAAATGGAATTATTGTGTGGGGTTTTGTGTTTGGGTTTTTTTTTTTTTTTTAATTTGCTTTTAAAAGATGAGTATTTATGTGTAAATATTTGAGTTTCTAAATAATAATTAAAAAAAGACTCTCATGAGTTAACAGTATTAGAAACTACAAGGTAAAGTAATTATCACTAACTCATGTATAGGTTCTATGATTTCCTTAATTAGAAGAATTCAAAGCTTCTGAGCCTACCTAATCCTGAAAAGTTTGTGTAGGTAAAAGTACCACTGATACCAACATTTCTTTGATGAACCTGTATTTGCATATTCATTTTCTTTTAATAGAAAGAACTCTATGCTTCTCATTCCCCCTAGATTCTTTTAATGTCAAGGAAAATTTTGTTAAATTTCGTGATCACTTTTACTTATAAAATTGATATTAATATTAAAAACACCTTAACACAGGCAAAGAGAGGACAAAGACATGGTCACATTCCTTTACACAGAGTATTAATACTGATGAAACATCAGTCTAGTGCAACTGAATTAGCAGCAAAGTCAAGCTATATAAATTGCTTTGTACCTTCTAAAATTATTCTTTTTATTGATTAATCAAAGTCCCTCAAATCCCTTAACATCTTGAGGCATCCAAAGCCTCATGTATTTATTCTTTAGTAAAGCGTGTGTAACATTTACATTATAAACATTTAAAATAACAAGAGTGATTTATCAGTTCTATAAAGCAATTGCTTACCGTGTGGTCCTGTGTACTAATGATGTCTGCGAGCGTTAAGTTATGTTGGGAATGATTTCTTCTGTGACGATTTACCTAAAAAAAAAAAAAAAAAATTTCAAGGATTTACATTCAGAGAGGATTCAAATATATGCAGGTAAAGATGGATCAACAAATTTAATTAGTGGGCATGCACAGCATGCATTGGATGGAGTTTTGGAAACCTGGTTTCTTTCAGTACTGCATTTCTGTAAAAACTGGTGTTCCTCTGAGCCCTGCGTATTTGAAATGCACAGCTATTAAACTCTAAACATCTCTGGTATAAATGTGTTTCTTTGTGATGTCAGGTTGGCAAATTTACCTAAATATTAACCAACTGATAATAATCACCTTAAATTATGACTTTTCCATCAGCAATCTCAAAAATTGCTTAACTGGTTAGGTGCTTTTAAACCCATTTTACAGAAACGGGAAAGATGCTAATTATAAACTCAAGGCCACAAAGCAAGTCAATGAAGAAACTCGAAAATAATTGGGAACAAGCACATAATATATCCGGTCTGTTGAAGCTGCTTTAAAGGCTACTTCTAAAATCTCCATGACTGGAAGGCTACAGCAATACTGGACTCTGATTCTACCATTGTTCCCAAGTACCGAGTCCTTGATTTCCCCCGGTTCCCTCTTTTCTAGGAGGAAGGCAGTATAACCATCTGTGACTTAACTCTGGAAAATGATTGCATTATACCAGAAATTATTAAGACTAAATAAAAGTTTCATCACAAATCAAGCATTTGGCAGAGCTCAGTAGTGTTTTACTTCCTTACAAACCTGCAACAAAGAACAGGTCACCCAGAAGTGTGTACGTGTGTGTGTGTGTGTATATAAATATAGGTATAAAACTTTTATTGTTTAAATTCAATATCGATCAATAATAATATAATTTGGAGTTGGGATCCTGCAAAATTCAATGATTATCTCCTCTTTTAACTGAAGCCAAAAAGCAAACAACAAAATATAGTCTCAACTAGTTTCCACTGTATTCATCATAACGCATTCTCTTTTTCCCTATTAAAACAGAGTTAACCAAAAGTCATAATGTATTCTGTTTATATTCAAGTGTCTGAATATAGAAAATGTTCTTAATTAATCCAGAGGGCCACGGTCCAAAAACAGTTAAACATATTATGATCCCATATTTTTTCTCCACACATTGCTTTCATGTTTATTTGTAAGCACTAACATTTTTAAGCCTTGAAATCTATATCCTAGATATTGCTCTACTCTCCTAGTCAGAGCTAATGAGCTTAATGAATTACCAGTTCTAAATTTAATACAAACATTTCAAAGAAAGAGATAAAACATTCTTCACAATTCAAAAGTTTCTCTGACCTATTTATGAAGAATATCACTTAACAATTTCATTAAGGGTGAGTAACAGCTGGTGACATGGCTGTGTCCTAAAGTGTTTTTCTCTCTTAATATTCTGCATCTTAAGCAATCGAGCTTTCATAAGAAATACTTTAGTTAGTGGCAGTCCCTCCTTTGGGGAGAAAAAAAATGTCAGACCACATTTTCTGTATTTTGCAATCTTGTTTTCAGGAGTGTCATGTTCCTGTTTTATTAGCATGTAGGGTAAACAAGAATGATTTGCTGATGTTATTGAGAGAACTTCTAAGATTACAGTCTTTCTATTTAGATTTGGGATGGAACTTAATATTAATGCAGGCAGAGGCATGTATATAAATTCAAAATAAATTAATTCAATTTATCTTTTTCTTTATCTTTACTGTTCAACAGCTCTGAAGGTTCTATAGTGCGCAAGACATATAACTAAACTATTCAGGTCTAGATCATAGAAAGTCTTTCTTACCCAGATCCCCCACCCTAATTATTCCTTAACATACAACAGAGCATATTGCCCAGCGATGCTTTCTAAAATATATTCCTCACTCATCCAAATTAAATAACAAGACACACCACCACTCCACAGTATCTATTTTAACATTCAGCTGCTCTCTCCAGGAACCGTACGTGTCTGTTGGGGGCCCTATATGCAACTTTGTGAAGTGTACAGCACCGATCAGAGCTTTCGGTCTGGTCTTTGGTTCAGCGATCAGAGCATTAGCAAAAGAAATGCTCACATTTGATACATGCTAAAAAGAATATATTAGAAGCACTACATCCTTTCACAACCAAAACAAAGGGAGGAGATAGTAAAAAGTAATATTTTAGTAGTACTAGCAAATTATTAGCAGTAGTATAATAAAAAGACAATAGTAAGATTTCCAGCAAGTATGAATGGAGGGAAAAAAATATTAAATTCCAGTTATGGATGATATTATGTGCTTTAAAAACCTCTTCGCTGTACGCAAAGTGGAAATATTAAGGAAAAACTGCATGTGTACAAGGAGAAAGAATAGACCTGCCTGATTATTTAATGTGATACTTTTGATAAAAAGGTGTTTTCTCTTACGGGGCAAAAATAAATTACATTACTTTGTAGGCCAGCAATGAGCAATTTCATGCAAGAAAGTCCTGAAGCTCCAAAGTCTGAATCGAGTTACAGAAATACGACCAAAATCCACAGCTATGTAAGCCAAGATCAAGCTCTTCTGGAAAAATACCCCAAATATTTGGCTTACAAATAGAGTTAATGGAAACTTTGTCAAAGTTCTTACTCATTTCTACCAGCCTTTTAGTTTAGAAATAGAACTTTTGGAAAAAAATGAATCAAAACAGCTTGAAAAAATCTCAGCAATAAGAGGCAATATATTCTTTAAGACTGATTTTATAAAATTCCAGCAGGCCTCATACAAATTCGGTCTTAAATAGATTTTACAAATATTGAATGAGTTAGTCATATCACTTCCTTTACGATATATTCAGTTCAATGTCAAAATGCTCTTAGCAGAACCTGGGTGACAGTAGTCAATATACTCAATGTTTGAATATACTCACAATTTTCAGGTGTACCAAAACATTCAAAGGGAAGTGTAGGCTCAATTATTTTCATTCTTTCATTCAGTTTTTAATAGATAGACCATAAAGGAGATGTTTTGAGATTTTTTTTTTTCTCTATAGCTCCATTTGATTACCCTAATAAACTGAAGAAAAAACCTAAATAATATCTGTCACAAGTCCTCTACCTCACCTCCCAGGGTATGATGAAAGGCAGAGATTTACAGGAGAAGTTCGTGAGATCCCTTTTTGGGAAAGGCAGCTTATCAGCAGTTTTCTGATTTGATGAACATTCTTCAGTCAGCAACAATGTCACCTGCAGCATTAAAAATCCACTCTGCGAGCGCTTGCAAGTCTGTAGGCAAGTCTGGTTTTGTTAAATTCAGCCTCAGCAGCCCCCCCCTTCCCTTAGCTAAAGGGTATCCATCTCCTACCAGAGTTATTCCAGCATCTAAGCACTAATCCATCATCATCCTTTCTACAAAGGCAAAGCCTCCATTACATATGCCTGGTATCCCAGCGTGAAGGGACAACCATCTGACAACTGCTGTTTTAGCATTGAAGAGGTAAAATACAATAACCTGATGTTTAATTTAATATCTTTCTGTGTTCCCATTTGTTCTTTAAATTCTCCCTCTTTTTGTGGAAATTCATCACGACTAACTCATTGTACCTCATTGCTAGCCTCTTCAAATAGCATGGCTTTGATTTAAAAAAAGACTTGGAGGACGGATTTGGAATTATTTGCCATTACAAGCATATTTCTGACCTAATTCATCCAGTCGACGAGAAGCAGCGTACTACTTTTTTATTTCAACCAAACCTAAGAAAACCAACTGGCATTTCTCAGAAGGCCCAGACAGGCTGCTCTAGTGCAAAGTACAGACAATTAATTATTTCCTGAAGCATCATTCTGAATTCACTTGTATCCCTAAATAACTAAGATAATTGTAAGACATTCCTAAGCAGTTTCCAAGACTATCAAATAAGTTATTCACCACAGGTTATTTACCCACAAACCTCATCTACAAGTAACCTGGGAAAACCATAGTTTGTTCAAACAAGCAGCACCTGGTGCAGCAGAGCTCCGCTTCAGATGCGAAACCCTGGGATAACATCTACCTACTGTTTTCTCCACCAATCACTGTACTGCTCCATCAGGAGAAGGTTCTCATGGAGGTTTTTGTTAGATTTCTACCAAAAAACCTATCACGTTGTTCATGTTTTGACCTTTCTTTTTAGGGGTCTAACTATTGTTTTGTTTCATCCCACCCACACTGCAATCATGTACGTGGAGATTCCTTTATAAACATCCAAAAGAGAGAGGAAAACCCCTACTGTTGAACCCCTACTACTGCATGTTGCACTGCTCTGGACCTGATCCAGCAAAGCACTCTGCAATGGGCTTAAGTGTTTTTCTGGATCAGGGCCAGAACACTCCATTCTTTATAGGATCGAACTTACTGGTGGCAGCCTGAAAGTTTGCAATAAAAGTATAAACTAGACACATAAACTTTTGTGAAAACCATTCCCTCAACAGGGAAGGAGGGGTGATACCTGATTTAGTGATGTCTGTGGTCATTTTATTCCCAGTCACTCCCATGATGCGGTGACAGCTCATAATTGCTTAGATAGGGAAACTTAACAAAAATGCATTGTAGCATTTCTTAATGGCCCCATCCCTTGAAAGACACCTAGGCAATGGCAAGAGAAAGAAAAATCCTGTACCATTTCACTCACTGCCATGCTTGAAGTGATTTGTTTTCTTTTAAAGGTCCAGTCTTGGGCAGTATGGCAAGTCCATCATTATCTACAGAAATTATTTGGAAACAGCTCTGCTATGATATGGTTTCTCTCCTGCTGTGAAAGGCACTGCACTGAGAAAATCCCACGGGCCTCCCCACTTGGAGATGCTCCTTTGTCATCTCAACAGATAAGGGTTTTCAGTCCATCCTCAAGAAATGGAGGCTGTCAAGAAACAACGGGAGCAATCCCCTTCCCCCTCGATTTGCTGCCGCAGATGCTCTCCGTGCATTAGAGCTGTGCAATAGCTCAGCAGAAGACCCCGTTCAGTCCTGGGGAAAGCTCCTGTGTCCCAGTGGGCTCCTTGCCCACAGCTCTGGCCACCGGTGCTCCTGGCTTGCTCTGGAGCCCTCATAACACCATCCTCCAAGACGGTTACATTACAACCGCATGGGTGGTTTTTTTTTTTTCCCCTCCTTGCATGTCCCAAATAGATTTCTTCAGAAGAAAAGGTAACCGAGACTACAACGCAGTATAACGTGACATTAGCGCTCTCTGCTTTTTTTTCCCTTAAGGCTTGCAGGGGGAGAGACAGACACAAAGTGCAGTTTCAGTCCTGCCCCCACCAGCCCTCATTTGCTCCTCAGCCTCCCTCCCCATCCCCAGGCCCCCGAAATCTCGTTACTACACAGGTGACCAAACGCTTTGCTTGGGAATAGGAACTTGCATGGAAGAAGCTTTTGTGCGCTGGCTACAGACCAGATAATCTCTCTATGCATCATTTAATAAGAAAACCCCTTCACAGTCCTTACAGGCTTGAGTTAGTTACGTATGACATACTCTCAGCAGAATCTGCAGGCTGAAGTCAGTGGGGGAAAAAAAAAGAAAGCAGGATTGCGTTGCGTTCCCCCTGCATGTCTCCCTTTGAGCACACTGCCCTCTATATTCAGTTCAGATCTCCAGAGCCTGTGAAAATAATGATAATAGTTTTACTTCCCTTGACCTCTTGCTCCCTTATAAATCAGAATCCTATAGACCTTTCCCACAGTGCAAGGGTCCTCCTTCATATTCAAGCCTGTGAAGGTAGGTATTTTATATCAAGGCAATTTAATCACGTGGGCGTGCTCCCTGGCTTCAGAACTTGCTGTAGACAAGCACCGCGGTGCTTTTACTGCGGGAGTATCTCAATTTATTCAGCCACTTCATTCATGAAATAAGAGCAAAATAATTACTCAGATTCTAGTTTAAATTTCAGCCAGTGTTAAGATGAACTGATTCTCTGCGATCAGAGAATAAATAATCATGAGCTTGACTACAAAGCATGGTCTGTTTGAAACTATGTCACCTTCTTTCCCAAAATTTGGGGTATCCAGGTGGAGGGGTGCTCCAAATCTGGGGTATCCAGTTTGGGCTAATATTTTAACTCCAAGGATAAGCCTACATCAGGCACTAGGTACTTTTCTCCATTAATGGCTTGCTGTTTCCCAGGAGCAGATTTTCCCTGGAGTGGGAGCCCTTTTGTTCCTCTCTAGCTGCTCAAATGGACTTTGAAATTTGTCCAATTGATCCTTGCTTTGAGGGAGTCCCAGCTGATGTAGTTGGCTTCATTTTTAGCCTTTTCAGGAGTAGGAGATCTGCCAAAACCATATGTGGAAGAGGAGACAGACACAAAACGTTCTTACCACCCATAGAAGTTTGAGAAATCCTAAGGCTGCTCTAAATTTCACTGCAGGTCGCTCAGATTCGCGTACCTGGGGATCAAACTATCACAAAGGGACCAACAGCTGCGTTGCCTCTAACCCTCAGGATTTCCAAATGGAAATCAAACTGGAACCTGGTCTCAAAGCTTCAATATGCTTTAATTGCATTAAATACAATACTCATTGATTCAAGAAAAGAACATTTCAAGTGAGGCTTTTTATATATTTGTACTAGCCTTTTCTGTTACAGCCTGTAATATGTAACAAAATACAGCACGCACACCCTGTGACAGTATTCATCTAGCCATACATAAAAATATATATTATGAAATAAAATATTTTGATAAGTTTCCTATTCAGATTTTCTATTCATAACGCAGTTGTTACGTTTGGTTCACCATAATATTAGAATATATTAATCTTAACTACTGCAGGTGCTTTGGTAAAATTACAGATGAGTAGCGCACCAATGATAGACGAAATAAGGAGTAAAAACAGCAGGAACAAAAATGCAGTAGACATCAGTATTTCAGTGTTCTTTGCCTCTGACATCTATGTCTGCAAAAATGCGTTCTTTGATGTTATGTCTATAAAAGGTAAAAATCAGGGTTAATACAGAGAGTAATGATAGATTATCTTTTCATGTCCCCTTTGGATCTTAGAAAAATAAAGACAATAAATGTGAGAACTCAGCTATGACAGCAACTCTCACCTGAAATTGCACCCCAGAATAGTATTCTCAGGGTGAGGGGAAAGGGAAAAAAAAAAAAAAAAAAAAAATCATTAAAACTTAGAAAGTAAATGTGCCAAAAAACCCCAAAGAATTGCCTTTACAAAATCACATCCAGCACATACACTACAACCAAAATGCACTCAAAAGCTCAGTCTCTCCTGAAAGGACCGTCTTAACAGAAAGAGCATAATTAACATTGATGTCACACTCCTGCAAGTCATCAGTTGCTGTATACCATATAAATACCCTTGTATAACATATTATTAATAATCTTAGACCTATGCTCGGTCCTCTCTAGTGGACTGTATGTTAGTGCATCTCTTTATCCTGCCTACCTAATTCTTTCTCTCGGATTTAAACAAGCCAAAAACTCACCTTATGCTACTGCAGAAGCAATTTTTATTTTTGAAGGTTAATCCAACTCAGCAGGATTTAGGGATGGCACTTTTGCTCGGTTGTAGGCATGTTGGCTCAGGCCAGACAGCTGTTTGGACATTCTCCACTGGGAATCTTGCCCTCAACACCCACAGTTGATGCACATACATGGTCTACTGGCTGCCTACTTCCATGCCCATCTGTTCAGATGGCATGGTGCCCACTCACAAGTTCGCTGGATCCTTGCCCTTAGTGTGTAGATGCCAGGCAATGATGGGCTTAGATGGGCAGCCTGCAAAATACTGAAAGTGATCATTTTTTTCCTGTAGGAAGTCCTTCCTCTGCGATAGCACTGAAGCATGGACACCACATGCTACCCTACACTTAATAACACCTGTGGACATATATATGCCAGAAGTACAAAGCAGGGGGGAATATACTGGGGGAAAAAAAAAATACAAAATGGAATGATATAAGGAAATTGCAAAGATTTTTGTGTCAGAATATGCTCTACATTGGCAATGGCAGTGGAGGGATGGAAACCTGGGCTAACTTGAACCAAACTGGCTCAAGCATCAGACCAGCATAGCCGTGGCCGCATGAACCAGAGCACAGCCCCGTTTATCCTGCTTCCCAGGCTAGCCTGCTGCTGAGACCCAACTTAGCTTAAAACTACCCTGGGCACCGCACATCACTCAGTGGCCATAGTGTATAAAAATCAAAGGTAGATCATACTGAAAGCAGCGTGAATCAAATCCAGCCCTGTCTAAAATGGTTTACCCTCAATGCACGTTCCATATATACCGTACTGCATAAAATATTCCCCGGTAAACAATGGCAGCAGTAAAGGTAGATAGTAAAAAAATCATTTTCATAAAGATTCATTTTAATTTGTGTCATTGCCCTTTGAAAAAATACCTGATAAAATCCTACTTGGTAACGAGGGACTCTTTCTATAAAAATTAATAGAGAAGAAAAACTTCTGTCTCTCTTTTTTTGAGTCCAAAAGCCAACATTATTGCAGATATTTTAAGACAAAGCAGTAACATTAAAATTAAAATATCATTTTCTACCCAAATATAGTTTGATTAACAGCAAATTGGCACATAATAATAATTACTTTAAATAATAATATACATTTTAATTGAAATTATTTGAACTTCATACATGCATATAAATCCCATGGTACGTTTACAGGCCATTCATAGTTCTTTAGCTGTCCTTCATACGTATTGTGAGAGACATTAGAAAAGTTACACACTATAGTTTCTGCTCTTTGATTAGATGACTCAAACTTTTAAAAGGAGGAGGGAGAGGAAAACCAAAGACATCTCTGCAGCAGAGAATATTTCCAACTGAGTCTTCCAGGACTCCTCCTTTCTGCCAACACTCTGGCGAACAAACCATCACACTTACAAACACTCATGGAAAATTAATAAAATGAGTTGCAAATACCCATCAAACATATTCACAAAATTATTCTAACAAGTGTTTTTCTCTTTTTTCCTTCCCCTTCCCCTGCTGTGTGCACCCCAATACTCCTCTAACGATTACAGATGCTTGCTAGCAGGCCGAAAAGAGATATAAAAGCTACAGCATGGCTGGATCTGCAGCCTGGCTTGGGGCTCTCATCTAGTCAGCAGTGGAAGCCTGTGCTTGGAGGCGCATTTAAGCTGTGTCTAACTTAGTGTTTACTCTGGGGTGACTGGATTTGAGCGCGCCGTCCCTACCCTAGAGAATTGTTTGCTGCACGGAGACATCAGTCTTGTCTTTGAGCATGCTCCGGCAAATCAGTCATGTGTGACTACTTGATCTGTTTTGGTCTGGACATATTGTCAAATTGTTGTGTCCAAGTTTCACAGGAGCAGTGCCGAAAAAGTCCTGGCTCCAGAATGAAATTAGATTTATAAGGGACACAAGCCAAAAAAGTCGCTATGAACACCCAGTGACAAAAGTCAAAGAACCTGAATAAAAAATATTTTGCTCTGACTTCCAAGCTTAGTTCAGCATCTTTACTCTGAAGGGAAAAAAACACTAAGGCTACCTCCTTTCTAACTTTTGGGTTGCTGATTCCAGGCAAGACAGAGGTAAAACATTGGCTTTTACAACGGAAAGTCCTTTGGTTTTGTCAGTACAGGAATTTCCACAAAGCACAATTTTAATGTGATTGGAAAGAACATCAGGGCACGGCTGAAAGCCCCATAGCTAAATCTTATTAAAAACTATTCAGAGATCAAAATTAGAGACTGTAATACAGAACCACTTGGATACCTGTCAGATTGATGATATCTAGATGGCCATCTAACTTGCCACCTGCTCCCCCTTCCCTTTGCACTAATAACCTGAATAAGCCTGTGAATGCTTTTTTTCCCACCCCTGTGGGCTCATATTAGTCTCTCGTATCATCACGACCTGTAATCTCTTAAAAAAATCAGTATTGCTGATTAACATTGTTCAGAGGGCCAAAGTGCCTACACACCAGAAGAAAGAAAGAAGCAGAGTTTTCAAACGGATTTTCCCAGGTGCCATTATAAACATTAACACAAAAGAAACAATCAAAACAATAACAGATCTACTTCAAGTAGCTTCTTAAGCAAATTGATGGTTTTGCAAAGGTCAATTAGCAGGACAACTCCTTCCTATTCTATTTGACATCACGATATTCTGCTAGGGAAAGAATGAAAATATTTAAAAGCTTAACTTTTCTTCACTCTTCCTCTGAGATTTCTCAGTTTTATATTTAATCACGAACTTGCAGCAAACCAGGTAGGAGAGCAGTGATTGCTAACACTGTTACGCAGCTCTGGGATTCTCCACTTGCAATTTACCTTCATCTCGCAGAAAATTATTATTCTAGCACTTTTGCCAATATCTGCTGACACAGTAAAAGTGCTATAATGCAAAGGTCAGGTTCTTGGTTTTTTTTTTTAATACTAAAATTTGTTCATCAAATTTGTATTGGGCTTCAGGGTTCTTGGTTTGATTCTTTGTCACACAAGTGAAAAAGAGAAAAAAAGGAGAAAGAGAAAAAAGGAGAAAGAGAAAAAAGGAGAAAGAGAAAAAAGGAGAAAGAGAAAAAAGGAGAAAGAGAAAAAAGGAGAAAGAGAAAAAAGGAGAAAGAGAAAAAAGGAGAAAGAGAAAAAAGGAGAAAGAGAAAAAAGGAGAAAGAGAAAAAAGGAGAAAGAGAAAAAGAGTGTCATCCATTTATATCTTGGCAAAACAAGAACTACAACTGCAAAATGCTATTGTCTATATGGAATAAGTATTATTTCATTGTTTGCCCTTCATAGACAAAGAAACCTTTCAAATATCATGATACTCCCTTTTGTGCTCACTCCACAAATTGGTCCATGTACCGAAGAGAACACGTAGGAGAGGGAAGCGCATATTCCTCATCCAAGCACACTGAATCTCCCGGTTTTACTCTTGTGGCATTACACTGACAGCAAACCACATAACGCGAATACAGCAGATAAAGAAAAGAAGAAATGGAATTACCCTGTTTGAAACTTCTGAAGCGTCTAGACAGACTGGAAATTGCCGCTGATTTGATTTTTGTCATTCTGTTCTGACAGAGAAGTCACCTACCTTACGTATAATAGAAAACCCTCAACAAAACAAACCAAGAATCATCCACTGCCATCCAAAATGTGGGCAGTGTATAGAGGCAATACTTAGTCTGGGTGCACTGCCAGAGAAGTCATCTATTTTATTTAAAAAAAAAAACCAAAAAAACCCAAAAAAAACAAAAAAAAAACACTAAAAATTTTTAAAAATATTTTAAAAGGGAAAAAAAAGACCTCAAGAAAACAAATAAGCCAAATGTTATAAGAAGCTTTGGTGGTACATGAAATCAGAACTTTGAGTATATATTTCAGTGCATCTGTACTATGCTGTACACACATATATACCACAGTCAGCAAAGTCACAAACACACATCACGTAACGGAGGGAAAAAGGCTTTGATTTATCACTTATGTGCTGGGTTTCTTCCTCTTCCAATGAAGGCTTTCAAATAGCACCTGCCACTGGATCTCTTTGCTTCTCCACCCCTTGACACGGATGAGGAATCAAGATGGCACTGTTTATAGAAATGTTTATATAAATATTTTATGCAAACCGCGCTGGACTTAGCCTCGGAAATTTCTGTTTGATATCTCCCTGGAAGGGATCCATTTCTTGTTTGAAGGCATGAAAAAATGATGAATTTACCAATTCTCTTGATAGTACATTTTGCAAAGACTAGTGGGAAACTGTAACTCTCATTTTATTTTGAGGAGGTTCCAACTTCCAGACATTTCATCTTGTATTGCCTTTTTCTGCTACATTAAAGAACTGTTTGGTGCCCAGT
>VYZW01036761.1:6419-21208 GCA_013401315.1 Balaeniceps rex | reverse complement strand
GAAAAAAAAAAAAAAAAAAAAAGAAAAAACCCAGAAAACAAAACCTGATACTTTAAAATGGCTGATCCTACCCACTCTGATGTGGCTGGCAAATACACAGATTTCCATCACATGGAATCATGGTCTTATGTGTCATTAGTCATTGGGTTATTGTGAAATCTAACTCATGGCCTAAGACTTTTTAAAAAAATAAGGATTGTATATTTCTGTAAAAAAGTAGAGGTCCCAGAGCACACTAATGCATAAGGAAAAGGGGATACTTTGTTTTTATTCTCCCACTATAGAATTACCTTGTTCTAGAAAATATAACCTTGTTCAGAACTCTGTCTCTCAAATGAGTTTATTTTTCAAAACATAGTCTTTCTCTTTTATAGATCCCCGAAATCAAACACAAGAGTATATACTAATATGACAAATATTAACATTGGTATTTTATTTGGATCCAGACACTTGATTTATCAGCTAAATTATTTATTCTGGAGATAACACCATACTTTATGCGACCCTGTTTCTAATTCTGTGTAAAACTTACCTGAACATATCATATGTAAGCTTAATAAACCCTTTCACTTCTAAATTTCAGTACTTCATCTTTTCACTATTTGAAGCATATAATTTATATTTTTGAATTAACATGCTATAACTTAGCTTAATGTCAATTATATATTTTTTTTAACATCTTTGAGATGAGCAAACCAGAGTTGAAAAATAAAATGCCGCTTTTTTGGGGGTGCGTGCGTTCATGATGCATCTTCAGTCTGTTTATTAAGTAATCATATCTGGGTACAAGTGTCAACACAATTTAGGTTTTGAATAATGTGAAGCAGATAACCTCAATTAACAAGTAATTAGAGTCATTTTCCTATTAAGCAGTTTCCCTAATTGTTTTTGAAACCTGGAACTAAAATTATAATAAATAATAAGCGGCCAAAACATGTCCCTCCATTAGCTTAATCCAGACTCTTCCACTGGAGCCTGGGAAAAACACAGCAGAAATAAGGGCTGGATACCCACATGATATTGAGAGAAGAGGGAAATGTTTTGTAGCCACAGACCTCTGCATAGTCCACTCTTTTCTGTGGTTGTTTAGTGGTTTGTTTTTTTTTCCTCAACACGATTCTATTTCCTTTCCCTTCCCCTTCTCTTTTCACCCCCATGATTTCTTATATGAACATTTAATGTATGAAGTATTTGACTTTATCATTATTGTGGATTGACTAGAGCTTATCAGGGAAAAGCCATCCCACAGCGAACACGTAGGGTACCATCTCTGTTCAACTACAGTTTGTAGTAGTGCAAATTAATTTGATACCTTATATTCTACCTTGCCAGCATACTGTACTTCTGTTTACGTAAAGTAATAAACATGACCTGGTTGTCCCAAATAGAACAATTTTTGGATTTGATGCTGGTCATCAAAAAGAAGTCCTTCCCTTTGGTATCGGTCTTTAAATAGATACATGTCACATATCAAGTACAATAAATGAGCCCAGAGAACATAAATGTTTCACGTGTATTTCTCTGCCTACACTACACGATCTCATGGAAAACACCTATATTGCACTCTGTCTGCCATAAGCCAAAACAAACAAGCAAGCTAAAAACCGTCAGAAAACCTACCCAAATGTCCTAGGAAAAAAAGGCAAGTACAATAACATTCTCTTTACCCACAAACTCCAGCCTAAGTCAAAGCCTCCTGTCTTGCAGATACATTCATCACAACTGCAGGTGGGTTCTGTACCGGTAGGATATACCATTTCCCCCTGAAGGTAAGGAAAGACAAAGATTTCTTACGGTCCATGAAGGAACCAAAGTACCTGTGACTGCTCAAAAAGGGTCTGAGTTAGTAACTGGACTGTTCCCCTGCCCCACAAATAAACACTTTGCTGTTGCCTCTATGTCTACAGGAAATTTTGCCAGCCTTGGAAGAGTACAGTGCTTACATTTTCTCCCTTTTTAAAAAAAATTCAAACACAGTAATAAATTAAAACCAGACCCGTGAAAATAAAAAGTGAAGACCTTAAGAAGATACCCTGAGAAATCCCAGGAAAAACTCTGGCAGCTATGGGAGGACGTGAGCTGTTCAGTAGCAATACAAACATTTAAATAATATATCTTGCTGGAAATTAGGCTTTGTGAGAAATCCCATTGATTTCTTTTAAGTCATTTTATTAAAAGGTCTATTAATGCTTGGCTTGCACTTTGTGGCTATGAGAGATGTTGGAATGAAGAGCTATCAAAGGTGGCTATCAAAGTTTTTTTTTTTTTCTTTTTTCCATTTAACTTTTTCTAACTATTAAGCTGCTCATTTTGTGGAGACAATCATTAGTGTCTTTAATGTGAAACAAAGCTTCTGGATAAGAGCTGCTAGCTGAAGATCAATATGAAAGATATCATTTCAGTTACAGCTTTAATAACTGTAACAATAGGGAGCCTGGCATCACTGGCTTTATGCATTAATGTAATTTAGAATCTACCAGGTACAAATCTTATCAAACATTAGCAGTGGCTGTGTTGGGATTTTCTAGGTAAGGAAACTGCGTGATAAATGGAAGTATTTTAAAGGTAAACTTTCACGTAATCGGGCTCATCTGCCACAAAACCATGAAAGAATTTACGTGAAGAAAAAAAAAGATAAAACCGAAAGAGATTCTTGGAAAACGATGGCAGTTTTTAAGGAACTGGTGGTGCATGGGCACGTAATGTGCTCAGGGTATACTAGGATGTCTCTCTTGTTTAGATCATAAAAATGCTATGACCCACAAGACTGGAGGATAGGAGTTTCAGCCAAATTCAGCGCAAGTAAAGATTTCCTACAAACCACCATATGTAGAAGTCCACACCTACCTGGACGCGCATTGCATAGCTTTCACCTAAACCACAGAACAGATGAGGAGCTTTCTCCCAGGCTGTCAGCAAAGCACCAGCACTGCAGACCAGGAGCACGACCCTTCCTCCAGCCAGGGCCCACAGCTCCACGCAGCTGCAGGAAATTCACCTTTCCCACCCCGTTTCTTCCAGCCCACCTGCCTCCAAATCCCCCAGCTCCCTGCTCGCTCCGTGCTTTTCACAGTCAGCAGCCCATTGCCCCAGCCTTTCCCATGCTTTTGAGATATTCATGGTGGTATCATCCTTACTATTCTGCAACAGTTTATCTAGAGTCATGTAATTTCTTTTCCCAGGTCTTCAATTTCTTGATTAAAAAAAAAAAAAAAATCACCCCCCCCCAAAAAAAAAAGAAAATCAGGCCTGAAAATGTTAAAACACAAATTTTAGATCTTTCCTGCAAAGTTATTCTTAAAACCTGATGCAACCAATTGGCAGTTTTTTAAACAATTTGTTTAACTTGTGTCCAAATGTCTTCAGGTTTTAGTGCTTACAGGTGCCCACTTTAGATTTACACTTTAATTTTGAGAAAGATCTAAACTGGGAACACTGAATTTTCAGTTTATCATTTGCTGATAAAAAATGGAAAGCTCAAAGTTGAAGTAGCCAACTACTGAAAAGAGTTGGCACCTGGCACTTTAATTTTTAAACATTGTTTTTTTTGTTGTAATGAGGTTATAAAGTAAGAATCTGACTTCAGGACCACAATCAAGAAGAATAAGCTCTTAAGGTTGACAGAACTGCTGATGGGAAGCTCGTTTGCTCCAAAACCCAGGTTTGGTCCAAATAAACACACAAAAGTTTGGATGCTTGTCTGGGTTTTCTACCTGCCTTGGGGCTAGAGATGTCATGAGAACAGATTCGCTCATCACAGCTGCAGCACTTCCAGTTCTGGCCATGGATGGAATATCCAGGAAAACAATCTTTCTTGCAGAGCTCTGGGGGGCGGTGGGAAGTAAAGGAAAATGGGCTAGGGTATTTCACAGTCTTTCAAATTTGATTCCAAAACTGGGGGAAGATTTAGAGACTAGAAAGTATAGCACATTTTTCCTTTATTTGGGTTTTGGCTGTACTCTCAAATGCAACTTTTTACTGTAACTGTCAGAATATGTGGCAGCTCAGATAGTCAATAATCATGAAAAGAAAGGCATAACTGTTTATGAAGTTTAGGCGCATTCAGTAGTCTTGAAGTAACAAATATAAAATAGCAATATTGCTCTGAAATACAAATAATTTTTTTTTCTACAGTCTGTTTACTGAACAATGAAGCTCCTTCTTTCTCTCAAGGTGTAGCATCTTGGGCCCTTTGAAGGGGAAGGTTTGAATTCCAGTCTGCCACGGCTGTGAAATCGCAGTGTACGTATGCATGCACACCCATAAACACAAAATCACAGATGACCAAGACCTGTTTCCATTAAGGCTATGAACCTCACCAAACAAGAAATGAATCAGAAAATAAAATATTACCATGTTAACATGACTGGATCGGATCCTGCACAAAGAAAAAGCTGACTTCAAAGGGAATTTCATCTGATTTAGGGCAGGAGAATGCTGCTGTCAACTATTTGTCTAAGAATAGGCATATTGCCTAAGAAGGACACTCTACTGCCTGTTTTAAAACCTCAGTGCATTAAACAACATTTAGTAAGCATGTCCGTATATTGTGCAATAGCACGCGTATTTAGGGCATGCACAAAATAATTTGATCCCCATTCCATTGCATCAGTAGTGCAATTATTTCACTGCGGTAATAAAACAAACAAACAAACAAACAAAAAACCCTCTAGTTTTTTACCTCTCCTGTCACGTTGCATTGGGTCACTTTGTGTCCCGTGATGTGATATAATGTAACTCAATGCAAGGAGACACATGTCCCTTCTCATTGGAAATTTAAAGAAATGGAGCTTACTTTTCCCCTGTGGGAAACTATGCAGGTCAGGTGCCCAAGACTAGCTATGGGAAGTTTGATATCATCTCAGTTTCAGTACCTACATATTTCAAATCTTATGGCGTTTTGAAAGGAAATGTGGTAGATGCCACAATTTAGCCGTAATACAGTACTTAATAAAGATAGCGTAAAAGGAATATAATTCCACAGCTTATGTTCCTTGTCACGGTGTGCGCTGACACATATTGCCAAAGAGGCTCTTTTAAGCAATACTTTTAAGCATACTTTTTGAAATATACACTATAAAACAAGAAAGCCCTCGGAGAAATCTAATGCCGCTAAAAAGCACATGGGTATAGAATCAAGGGAACAGAACTGATTAATGACGAAGCCAAAACAAGACTTTTTTGATGAAAAATAGTGAAACAGTTACGCACAGAGGATATAGATAAGGAAAATGTACAGGACCCGGGGCCAAGTTCACCTCTCAGTTACACTAGCATAATAGTGGAATAATTCTATTTCAATTAATAGAATTAATATGATGAGAATAGAATTATCTACGTAATGAGCATGATTGAAACATAACAGTCGACCCAGCTCTGAGTCAGACTCTGTAATGTGTGCAAACGAGATATGCATCATCCTCAGTCCCAATTTACAGGTAGAGAAACAGAAGAAAGGACTCAAAATCTCTTGGTGGGCCAATGTCCAAGCTGGGACCAAAGGAAACATTGCAAATTGCAGTCCAGTTCCTTCTCCACTTGGTTCCAATAAATACAACAGAAGGCTATCATGGAAGCCAACTGAAATATTACATGTATAAAATATTATCTCTCTAACATCATGGCACATTGCTGTCTCACTCCTGAAGCAAAGAGGTGTAGCTTTATAGTGCGTTGGGACATTTAGCATCAGGGTAGTAACTTCAGTGTCATTAACGTGTCTATATATTTGAGTGCCACTGTTTACAGGATAAAATAGCAGAAAAAATAGAAGCCTGAGAAGCACATTCAGAACAGATGCAGGAAATAATTTTTTCCTGCTAGCAAAAAAACCAAGGATGTGTGGAATGGACTATGAAATAATGAAAATGATACAAAAGAACTGGGATCATTTCAATTTGAATTAGACATTAAATTACAGAAAATAATACTATTCAGGGGATTCTGTTTAGTTAAAACCTCATGTCTAAGTTTTCTTAGTCAGCTTAGTTTCCTTACCAGGACAGCTCAAAGGCTTCATTTTGCAGAGTTTTGGAACAAGCAAGTTTTGAGCTACAAGCACTTGATTCAACCCCATGATTGTCTTTTGGTTTTGAATGAGCTAAAACAAAGGAGAGAAACATTTGGAGTTGTTACAATTCACCTCATTTAACATGAAATTCATCATTTTTGCACATTTTTGATAGAAAGAATAGAAGGGAGAGGTCTTTTTTTCCTTTTTGCTTCTAAATTCTTGTCAGTTACACAGCTCCAGTCACCAGTGACCCCTAAGAAATGGTAACCTCAGTCTGCACCAGTACCCTGCTTTTAAACAAGATATCATATCTTGTTTGATGTGGCCAAAATTTGATATTACTATAAGTTTCCACTGGTATTCCATAGCTTACAGTAAAACCAGTAATTTCAAGAGAAGAAACACGTATTTACCCCTTGCATTTCCCCGTGTTTACTGAAGAACTACCAACACTACCCTAGAAGATATTTTCTGAGTGTTTCTTCAGCTGCTTTTCTATCAGTTTGGGAAGCCATGGTTTAATTCCCTAAGTGTCTTGAAGGAAAAAAGAGATTCATTGGTGGAAAAAAAATACAATAATATTTTCCTTTTCCAAAGACACCTAACAACGCAAGTGGACAGTAGGTAGCATTAGATGGAAGGGAAGAGCAGTCAAACTGCCCTGCATTGCAGGAACAGCATCTGATATTCCCCTGAGGGAAAGGATCACGTTTTAAGGGAACCACCAACTGGTTAGGCAGAAGAGCAACGTCTGGGCTGGACTGCCCATCATCGCCTTTCCAGCAGGCACACATGCCTTGGTGTCACCAAATGAAGGTGGGAAGGCTGGCCAGACATCTTACAGGGGAAGTCCTGGGTTCCTGGTCCTGCCCCAAGCTCTCGCACCATGTGGTGACACCCCAAAGCACCAGATCCTTGAAAAGAGCCAGCACTGGCATCTCATGTCTCCACAGCTACTGCCATCATCAGAGACAAAAAGGGCTGTTAAGAGACAAGCACAGATGAAAAGAAAACATGAAACAAAAGAAGGGGGGGGATGGTCTTTAAATGGTAAATTAAATAATATTTTCACAACCAAATTTTCATTTTTTCCCCTCAAGATAGATATTACAAAAGAGAGAAATGCCACATCTGAAGAAAAAAAAAACTCTTTAATTTTTTTACCCTTTTTTAGTTTGTCCTATCAGCTTAAAAATATTTTTAAAATATTTACACCATGCTTTCTACGAAACTCAAAGGGATTTGCAGGCTTTGAGGATCAAAGGATCAAACATCCCCCAAATTGTAGACAACTCTGTTAATGACAATACAAATGTTTCATTCTTTCACTAGATGCTAGGAAAACGACAGGGAGAGATTCGTAGAGAGGATGCAAAACTTCCTAGCAATGCACTCAGTTAGGAAGGTATTTCAATATTAAGCATCGCTTCAAATAGTCATATTTTCAAGAGACGGGTGATGGGAACATCAACATTTTGGAGTCTGCAGCTCTTCTAGCTAGCATCTCCCCAGTCTTTAAAGGGAGGGGGGAAAAAAAAGGGGGGAAAAAAAAAAAAAACCAAGCCATTTGGCATAGATTTATGCTTCTCTAGCATCAGCTGCTTCACCTGTAATCTCTAATGCTGCTCTGCCCCCTTGTGCTGCTGCAACTGCAGAGCAGCCGCCCGCGCCTTTGTGCGGGGACCGCACGCTGAAAATCCCCCACTGTCACTTCTCACTTTTCTGGCAAGTTCAAGGTCAGTGCCTAGCTATTTTCAGCTCATCTCTTCCTGATCCATGCAGAGAAATGACAAGGTAACGTGATTTGGGGTCAGCTGTATTACAGGAACCGTTACATAAACGGAGAAAGTGGAAATCAATCCTAGCTGACAGTGTCTTCAGGATAATCAGCGCTCACTCCATGCCGCTGTCAGCTCTCCTGCATCAAACACCATGTTACTTCTGTCAGATCTCTTTAACAAAACCATATTCTCACTTTTGGCAAAGTAAATAAATATTTCACCCGGGCTTGCATTTAATTCATTGTTTAGAGAACTTTAACACTTTGGACTTGCAAAGAGTCCCCGTTTATACGGGAAAAGACGTCTTAGGCTGTCATGTCCATTACTGCCTCAAAGGGCGTTGGCAAAGATACAGTCGAGTCTTATGAAACACCCCATTCTTCATATTTTGTGCTTGATTTCTTCATGCAGACGATTGTCCTCCAACTCTCCGTTACCGAGCAGACCTCGGCTTCCCAAAGTGCTTACCTAACCCACGGTCATCCTCACCCCAACCGTATCAGGGCTTTTCCTCTAACGTTTTAGGACACCTTCCTCAATTTGTTTGATTATTATTACTTTATCTGAACCATTTCCTCCCCCAACTAGACATCTTCCCTAACGCAGAATTATGAACATATCATTTCACAAGATGTGCCGCGTTAGCCGCGTCTCGATGACAGCACATGGTATGTCAGTTTAGGGAAAGAGCGGCGATTCTATCCCACCCACCTTGTGCTCCCATGAAACTGCCAAGCCCGCGGTAGTCCGCCGAAGAACAATTTACCATAATATTAGTTGTCAGTAAATTCAAAGACGGAACTCCTAAAGCTATAAAATGGATTAGAAGCAATTTAAAAAAGAATTAACAAACTAGAGTAAGAGTATACTGTCAACAAACAAATGCTTCATCATAGCACTGTAATTTGGAATTTTAATTACCCCTCTGCTTCTGTAACAAAACAATGTCTGAACTGGCAGCCATTTGAATCTCTCACAGGTCATTGAGCATTCTAGTTAATTACTCTATGAATAGCCTGTTTTTCTCCCCTCTGGAAACACGTTTCTAATGGCAGTCAAGGTCTGACAAATGTGTCATCTACATAATTAGCTAGGAAGCAACACAAAACATTAAACATGCTTTGTGCCGACAACTATCAAAACATTTCATTTGTTGTCAATTATTCATTACTTTGTAGGTTCTGAAGGGGTTGTTATTATGGAAATAAGTCCAGATGCTAACAAGGTTAGAGTTTTTTATTCAAATTAGTAATCAGAGGACTAACTTTAAAAAATGTATCCCGTGTACGTTTATGGCAGCATTCAATCAGTACTAAATTATAAACGAATTTAGTTAAGTTGAAGTTAAAATAGCCATGGCAGAGCACATACGCTAATTTGTAGAGTTGCATCTCTCTTTGAAGTTTTAGGATCTAAGCTGAAGTAGCAAACTTTCAGAACCTTTGGCAAGACTAATTTGTGCTTGGTAAATAGAGTAAAGATTTTCACAGCATGAGATAATGTAAGATTGCAAAAAAAAAAAAAAAAAAAAAAAACCTGGAGGTTTTTGAACCTTTTTTCTACCCTTCTGTCACACTGAGTAAAAGTCAAAATCAGCAATTCCGACTCATATAATATCTCGTCTGAACTTCAGTTTGGTTTAACAAGGAAGCCAAACCAGTTACATTCACCACTCCCTTAATAGAGCTGAAATGAATTTATCCTCGCTTTTAAGAAGAAATAGGTGCTGGTTATTTCTTTTTTCTATGATCTCATTATGATGCTGCCTATCAAGCTATGCAGCTGAAATGATACAGTGGAAATGTTTGGAAGAGAAATAAATGGGGAGTTTAACAATAAAATTAACCTCTTCCTTTTTAGCCTAGGTTATTTCAGTTGAAGTGCTATAATACAAATATACGATAAAGAATACCTTCTCACAGGCCACGTATAAGAAAAAAAAGGGGAAAAAATATTCAGAAAAACAAAAGGCTCATTCTGAGCCTGAAAAAATGCCTGCACGCTAAATGCTGATCCTGAAAAAGGGTTGGGAGGCAACTTGCATTGCTCCATTGAGAAAAATTGCTTATTGAAGGTAAACTGAACCCTGAAACATTCTAATGCATTAATGTTCTACTTTCAGACTCTACGTCAAAGGAGTTTATGGTATGTAGGATGTATATGAGCATGTAGGGGTGCATCCGGGAGCGGTGCCCGGTGCGGGCTGAGGCCTCTGCCCTGGAGCTGGAGCAGCTCCTCAGGTGGGGAGCAAGGGACACGCGTCTGAAATGGCTGAAAAACTGGAGTCAAGGGCCGAACGAGTCAGTCTGCAAGCATGACACACACCAGAGAGCGGATCTAGGTTTTGAAAGCACAAAACCAGTTTGAATACAGTAAGGAGACATATGACACACTTCATGTCTCATTTTCCTGCACTAGAAGGGAGAACGACTAATGTTACTCAACAGATTTTTTTTTTTTTTTGACAATATTCATGTTCAAGAAGTAAAACTGGACTGTGCTTATGGACACACTGCTTTCATACCTCCTCTGAAATATTTGGGGCGAGCAAGGTGTAAGCTTGCATTTATTAACAATTACCACACTCGTCACGTGGCTCATATATTTTTCTGTCCCAATAGTATTATACGATTTGTGTAGCATCTTGAAGGGAGCACAGCTCTTTCCTTACGGTGATAAAAATAGAAGCATCTATAATGGACTAGTGTATGACAATAAAATTTGTAGAGAATAAAGCCCAGGCAGTCGCTATTAGAACGTAATAAAGAGAATATTTTTCCCTTTCCACCTCAGACGTACACAACTGTGACAGGAGAAGGTTTTCTGCTTTTAGAAATATTTTGTCAAGATTTGTTTTTTCCTCCAGGAAAAAAAGTAAACTGAGAAAAAAAAAAATCCTCAAAAACTTTCCCTAAATAAACTATACTATAAAAGAAGCTCTGATGATCTCTCAGAGATTGAAATAATCCGTTTTCAGCTAAAACTACCCATAGCAATGAAACTGAAAATACTCTAGGAGAGGGCTGGAGTCTGTCTTGTAATTAACATTAAACAGATAACATATTTATGAGGAAGTCAAAATATTTTGGAAACCGATAATCCTGTAAGCCTTAACATGGTATAAAAACAACAAATAAATGCAAAGTGTTACTGTTACACATGCCTGCCTGATCAATGGTTTTCACATATTGATCTATAAATGGAGTTGACAGTCTGTGTTGGCTGCACATTTTCCAAGCAGCTCTATTTTTGTACAAAACCAATACGGGCAATTACCTTTGTTTGAGATGCCAAGTCTTATCAATTCAATGTGATTTAGTGTCATTTTAATTAAATATCAGGATCTACTTCAGGACAATCTATACAAACAAAGCCTCAAACTTGACTATAAGCTTGATTTGAAGTAAACATGTACAAGCCCTGCAATTTCAAAATATGGCTCAAAAACTCTGCTAAACAGAAGGCTTATATTTTTAGCAATTTTATTTCTGTCTTTTTGGCTAGCCATAACTTTGGCAAGTGTTCTATGATCACAGGAGTAAGAAACAAAAGAAGATCGCTTCCCGTTTCCCTGATAATGTATTAGAAAGATAAATAAACCTACCAGTTTGTTTAACCTAATCAGAAAAAGCTCTAATACATTAACATTTTGGAATGTCTAAATAGGTTCTAATTCTTAATATAGACACCAATAAAAAAAGATGTTTCATTGTTTGAAGTTGTTCTGAATGAAGCAAAATGCACTTCCCTGGGGTTTAACAGATGAAAATAGCAGATATTCATTTACGTTGCTAGTTCAGACACCAACATGAAGCACAGAAAGAGCCCTTGCTTACCACAGCCTGTGTCCAGCTTCATGATTTGTGCTCTTTAAACTCTACATTAACATCAGTTTCAACCTTTGCACAAAGCTCAAGCATTTCCATCCAAATAAATAACATAAACCCCCAAGAATCTACATTTCGCTTTTGCGTCAGTTAGCTTATGCATTCCACATTTGCATCTTTACTACTCTAAAATGCACAAGTGCATATGGCCCTACTGATGTATGATGCATATCCTTCTTTGTCACACTATAGAAAATAATCTGTCCACCTTCAAAAGTATAGCCCCAGGTGTGCTTAAAAGCATCACAGCAAATGCTTGAGAACACAACAAATCCCTTAGAGAAATGTGTATGTATTTTCTTCTCTATAAATCACCAGTGATCTTTCTAGTTTTGTGCCTGGTTTTTACCCTTTATTGTCTAGAGCGTTAATTTTTTTTTTCCAAATATGTTTTAGAAATATATATTTCTATTGATTGTTCAAAATGTGCCAGATGCTGATTGCCTTAATCCAATGAAGTCAGTAGGTTTTGCATAAGTTGGGTAAAGAGGATTTAACCCATTTATTAATAGAACATAGAGTGCATATGCTGAATATGGGCGACGAAAGAGTAATATGGAGTCCCTTATTCATCTATTTCCAGTTTTTAAAAAGAAAAATCTCTCCGCTGATAGGACAGAAGTCTTCAGTTAATGTAAATAGGAAATAAGCATAATCAGTGGATACCTTATAGATTATATCCGTCATCTAAACAGGGGCAGACTGTTGAAAACAGAACATTTCCAAATAGAAAATCAGGATAAATCCTTTACATCTTCTAGCACAAAATAATTAGCATTGATAACACACTGGTAATATGTACCTTTTAGCAGGGATCTGTGTGCCTTTAAAGGCAAAAGTGAAGACTGTGTATATAAACGCACTGGAAAAGAGAGTCATGATTTTGAAACAAAATTACTAAATGTGTGTATATATATATATATACACACACGTATGTGTGTGTTTATCAGTCGGACCTTGCTTTTTCAAGACAGAGACTACTCCCCTCCATCACTTTCCCCCAAATCCTTCACAAGTCACACGCACAGACACAGATATGTCAGCACGCAGCTGATATGTGCAATCGATATTTCGCTGTTCTTTTAACTTGAATCTCACTGCATTTAAAGCCCGTATTTGAAAACGTTTGGATCCTGAGGAATTTTGCTTTTGGTTTGGGTGTTAGCAAACAACTTTAAGAGGCTTATTTAAGTAAATACGCCAAAACACTTTCAGTCTGTCAATATCTAGTCAGAAAATTCTGCATGGCAAAAAGAGATGAAAAGAATTGAAATAGAAAGGAAATTAGTAGCATGGCAAGCTTTCAATCTATTATGTCGGAGCCAAGTTTGCTTGGTAAAATGACATATACTCAGTAAAATTCCGCTTTTATATAATTAGCTACTAAACAAATGTAACACAAAGCAACTTTTCAGCTCTCAGCCAATGAACATATATTGTACCTGCTATGGTTATTGGAATGCGGCAGTGAATATTTATGTCTAATTTAACTTTTTAGAGCCCTTGCTCTGTAACGGTCCGGCATACTATCCCCAAAACTAAAGTTATGTAACAAGGTAATATCAACAATGAGAAACTGCATGATAAAATCCTGCCCAAAAGTGAAAAATGCTAATTTTGTCTCATTTAGCAGCTGGATACAGAAATGCTCATTAGTTTTAAGAGGGTTAATCCTTTTAACTTTTGCATATTGATATGCCAATTATGCCTAATTGTACAAGAGGCATCAGTCAAGGTAATAGTGCATAAACACATGAAAGTTATTAAGTACATCCCAACATGTAATAAAGTAGGTGTTAATTGGTAGCTGAGTTCTGCAGGCTATTGAGGTGGATAATTCATTGAGAGATGGATCACTTGTAATTTCTCTACATAATTCCTTTTGCAGTCTCATGCTGTGATGTTTTCATGCTTGTCAAAAACAACTGCAGCCTAGTGCCTTTTGTTAAACACAGCCAATAAAATATGTTAGGCATCATTAAATATACTTAACTTTTAAACTTTTTCAAAGGTACAGTTCTTCCTGATAATACATTATAGTATTCCCAGTAAATTACTATAAGCATCGTTTCAGGTTTGCAATGGAGGAACATTTCACGTCAGATAAAAAGGAAGAAACATGTACAGTGTGTCCGAGGTGAACAATATTGTTTAAATGGAAGGTAAATGAGTATCTTGTCAGCTGCTAAGGTCTAAACAGATTTTTCTCTCCAGAAATATACAGTGAAATGAGTTAAGCCATACCAGAGAAATTAATGATTAAAATAATGTATTTCTAAATAAGTTTGAATTTTGAGTTTGAACTTGAAGTAGAGAGAAGAAAATACAGCTGTTATTGTAGGCTTCCTCCATTTAATAACTTTGTTAGAAAGCTGAATATTTCATAGGAATCCATTACATCAATAAAACAAAAAATTAATGGCTGGCATGGCTGTGAGAAGTGACTGAGACCTGGGACTCTGTCCCCAGCCAGCAGAGTTTTCTCCCTCATTTGCATTCTCTGAGAACAAAATGGATCTGGAGTCCAAAAAGTGGCTAACATTGCATAAATAATTTTGTAACATCATATGGCCTCAGCTGCAAGTTGCCACCATTATGGAAGAAAATTAACCAGGGGAGACTCATACCAATCAGTTTGTTTAGTAGCTCAGAAGGAGTACAGGGGCAGGGACGCAACTGGCAGTAGAGTTCATCACTAACTATTTAATTTCTCCCCCAAAAAAATGATAATGGATAAAAAATGACTCAACTCTTTCAACTCTGTCAACAATTAAAATAATAAGAGAACTTCAGTGTCTGATTTTTACAATTCATTCATTCTTACAGCAAGACTTATTTTTGTTACTGACAAAGTTGTCCTTTATTTGCTGAGTTGTAATTTCCATTTCTTTACTTCTCTCTGGTTTTAGCATTTGCCTTTTGAGAAATTGTGGCATATCTCTGATACTGTCAGTACTATTCTCTACAGCAGCCGTATTTAAGTACTGTAACGCTCGAGAGTTGAAATGCTGAGTAGATGCTATGATCCCGGCCACCAAAGCCAAATTTTGTCTTTCAGTGAAGGAGAGTTGTTGTTCCAATGCCGAGCCATACTCCTAAAAAAGTATT
>VYZW01036760.1:20174-42370 GCA_013401315.1 Balaeniceps rex | reverse complement strand
AATATCTTGAGTTACGGTAAATGGTTTGAAGAAAAAAAACTGTTTTGAAAACAGGCAACCAACAATCTAATTACATGATTAAAAAGCTTTCCTACAGTGGGTATATGTGAAAAAGATGCAAAAATAAAATTAAATATTGAAAAGATATTTGTGAGAAATGGATTACATCATGAGTTGCTGAGAATATTCCAAGTTGGACTAACTGAGAGAAGACAAGAATCCTGTATAGTTATAATACAGTTATAATATAGATAAAAGTATGATGTTAGATGTGCAGATAGATAAGGTAAACAGACAGATTGATCATTATGTCAGAATACCGTACAAAATATTTGTATAACATTTCTATGCTATCAGTGTTTCATGATATCGTTATCAGTTTTATTATAAAGGACAAGAAAGTTATCAGGAATAGTCAGCATGGATTCACCAAGGGGAAGCCATACTTGACAAACTTGATAAACTTCTATGGTTAAATGACTGGTGTGGTAGGTGAGGAGAGCGAACAATGGATATTGTCTACCTAGACTTCACTAAGGCTTTTAACACTGTCTCCCATACGATCCTCATAGAGAAGTTGATGAAGTATGGGCTGGATATTGAGGTGGATTGAAAACTGTCTGAACGGATGGGACCAGAGGTCTAGTTGGAGGCTAGCATTGTACCCAAAGTGTCAATACTAGGTTCAGTCCCGTTTAACTTCTTCATTAATGATCTAGGTGATAGGACAGAGCGTACTCTCAGCAAGTTTGCAGGTGACACCAAACCTGGAGGAGTGACTGATAAACCAGAGTGGTGCTGCCATCCAGAGGAACCTTGACAGTCTGGAGAAAAGGGCTAAAAGAAACCCCATGCAGTTCAACAAGGGGAAGTGCAAAGTCCTGCACCTGGAGAGGAATAATGCCAGGCACCAGTATATGTTGGGGGCCAATCTGCTAGAAAGCAGCTTTGCAGAAAAGGACCTGGGAATCCTGGTGGACACCAAGTTGAACATGAGGCAGCAATGTGCCCTTGCTGCAAAGAAGGCTAATGCTATCCTGGGCTGCATTAGGAGCATTGCCAGCAGACTGAAGGAGGTGATCCCTCCCTTCTACTTAGTATTGGTGAGGCCACACCTGGAGTACTGTGTCCGGTTCTGGGGTCCCTAGTACAAGGGACACATGGACATAAGGGAGAGAGTCCAGTGAAGGGCCACAAAGACGATTAAGAGTCAGGAGCATGTCACATATGAGGAAAGGCTGAGAGATCTGGGACTGTTTAGCCTGGAGAAGAGAAGGCTCAGGGGGATCTCACCAACGTATATAAATACCTGAATGGAGGGTGCAAAGAGGGTGGAGCCAGGCTCTTTTCAGTGGTGCCCAGTAACAAAACCAGAGGCAATGGGCACAAACCAAAACACAGGAGGCTCCCTCTGAACACCAGGAAACACTTTACTGTGAGGGTGACCGAGCACTGGCACAGGTTGCCCGGGGAGGCTGTGGAGTCTCCCTCCTTTGAGATACTCAAAAGCTGTCTGGACATGGCCCTGGGCAACCAGTTCTAGGTGGCCGTACTTGAATAGGGGAGTTGGACCTGACAACCTCCAGACGTCTCTTCCAATCTCAACCATTCTGTGATTTTGTTATTCTGTTTTTTCCTGTCTTTATTTCTGATTGTTTTTCTTTAGAAAGAAGTTTAAGTTTCTGAAACTTGAAAATGCTCTAGTTTCAAGTAGTGGTTCAAGTTAAACTAGTCTAGGAAACAAATAGCATAGACCTATTTCCCTCTCTCACACATTATTTCTTAAAATTCTTATTATTTACCTATTATTATATTTATCATAATTGTCACATCAGATGTAAACTCAGAGTCTTGCTTAATTAGTATAGCAGGACATGATACAAAAGCTCAGGTTTGTGTTCTGTGCACTGAACGGCATACAGATTTAACAGTAAATAAAACAAAATGCTAATGTAGAATAACTCAACCTTCTCTATCCTATAAAATGAGGGGTGTTTCAGGAAAGAGAAAAATGGTCAATTTGAGCTTTTAATTAAATACTTTTCATAACAAATATACAAAAGATATTAAACACATCATCTTAACTTATATTTTAAGCTTTTGTTTTAATCTTTTTGCAACAAGTTTCTATGTATAGCATAAAAGCTTATGTATAGTATCTGATGGAGAATAAGAATGAAGTGAGAAAGTAATTGGAGTTACATTCTGACAGTAAAACATAACTGGGTTTGCTCATACTATGGGTAATACAGTTCAGAGTTCAAAAGCCTTTGTTACTGGTGTGTATTTTCTGAGACATAGAAAAGCACTTTTACAAATTTTATAATTAAAATGAGGTAAGGAGAATTACAACTACAATCTTAATTCAAATTCTAGTGGCAAAAATGAGTTTACAAATTTTATCCACAGAAGGAAGCATGCCCCTTTGTAAATTTAAGTCTATATCATATTCTCTTTCTTTATTATGTTTCTTATGTTTGTATGCTGCTATTATTGACACCCTTTAGTATTTGAGTCATAGGTATTAAACTTTTCCTTGTTTCTTTCTTTACCCAGTGTTATCAACTTCAGAGCAATTTTATAAATTGCAGAAAACTAAATCTCATCTAATACAGCAGTAGAATAACAATTTAATTATGCAATTTCTGTGCTCCATCTTAACACTTTTCACATTACTCTTTAATGCTAGACATTTCATGAATAGGTCCCTAAAGATTTTTAGCAGCTAAAGGCAACACAAAGAGCTAATAAATGCACTGAAAAGAATGCAAAATATATTATTGCTATAGAATTGCTTAGAAGACTCGTTACAGCTTTGGAAAGATATTGACTGATCAAATCCTCAAGTTTATCCAAGTTACTAAAGGTACCATCAGACTAATTTCATGAGAAAGATCATTGTAGGCAGTTTACAAACATGAAAAAAGTTAATTTTATTCTGATAACACTGAAAATAATTGCATCTAAACTTCACTAGGACAGTCTTAATGGAACGTACATGATTTGCTGACAGAATAACTATTTCCCATAAGGCCTATAAAATTGAGTCAGCCATATCCATTTATTTTGTGTGTGTGTAAAGACATAGAAATATAAGAAATATATATGTATTACATTACGTAGAAGCTATTTCCTTCCACTGCAATTAAAAAAATAAAAGAGGAAGAGTCCACTGTTACCAATCAATTATGTTAGGCTTACTTATCTATATACATGAAATGAAAGTCAGTTAGTTTTTCTTTTACTTCTTCTTTTACTTCATTTCTATGATGTTTTGTGGAATCTAGGGACTGAAGTCTTTTATTCACATGGCATATGTCACCTAAGAGTACTAGATTTCTCCAGTTTGCCCTGACAGCTTATCTTAACACTAAATCGGAGTGATTGCAGCCAGAATGTAAAAAGGTAGTTCACTCTCCATGCTCAGTCTGCCCTGGTCACTTTTCTAAGGCTTCCAACAGGCATACAAAACAGTGACAAATAGGTTGGTGTTTTTAGGGAGTCAAATAGCTGTTCATTAACAATAAGGAAGAAAAACAACTTCAGCTTTCTTCAAGTAGTAATCTCATGTTTGCTCTGGTTTCTTTTTTATTATTATTATTTTTATGATCTTTCATCAAAAAGAAAGATTTTTATTAGAGAGATTTTAGAAGTGTAACCTGAAAGTAAGTCTAAACAAAATATTTTGGTCAAATATTTTCATATTTCAATATTATTTACAAACCAAAAGACACTGGAAATGCTCCATTTTAATCTCTTTGTTCCTTTCCCCCTTTAATTCCACCTTTTTCTGACTTCCCAGTCTTCTTTACAGAGACATAAGAACATTATATACTACTATTGGACTATGCTTATATTTTAACAGATTAAATGAATAGAGATGTAGAATCAACAATAAACAAGTGAAAGTCCAGATCCTATTCCTTTGACTGTCAAAGAAAATGAATGAATACACTTTTTGAGCTGCCTTTTTGGTGTTTTTACATTTCCAAGGACAGCTTCTGATAGTATTGAAAAGTCAATTCGTACGCTGATATTGTTTATCAGTTCATTGCTAAATGCCATAATACCTGTTACAGTGGTTCACAGACCATAAGAACTAGATATTTCTGCAAGGGGAGCAACATTATATATTTTTACCATCATGATCTCTATACCTTGGATAATCACTGAGTGTAGCTCTGTCTGTGCACTGACAGCCTTGGGCTCTGTTTTCAGCCAGAGATTCACCTGCATCTGGCAAGGGTGAAGTAGGTTTTAAGAGAACACACGGCTCATTCTTGCCATACTAAACTGAAAATTACAGCTACTGCTTTGCACTTATGTAGCATTTTAGACACACATCTGTTTGGTTGGTTGTTTTTTCTTGAAACACTGTGAATGAGAGGTGGATTTGCTAAATTAATCATTACTTCAGTTCTCAAAACCACTGTAAACTGTCCTTTTCATTGGCATCTTTTTGTATTCAGTTTCTCCCAAAGGGAAAAAGAGCGGGGCATTTGTCTTTGGCAGAATGTGAGGGCTTTGAGGGGGGAGGTGGCTTGTCTATTTATTTGTTTGTTTTTAACATGGTATAGAAACTACACAGTCAAGATACCAGAAGAAATCAGATTTTACCCTTTGATCAAAAGCAACATGCAACATTAGCAAAATTAAAATAAAATTTAAAAAAAGGAACAGAAGAAGAAAAAAATGCACGTCCCTGTTACACCCTTGTTCTTACATTTAATTTTTTTTTCTCTGACTTATAAAAATATACGCAAGCATTTATTTACTAGTTGTAACAATATCACAGAAGCTCTCTAATTTAGAATGGTCATCACTGAAATGTCAGCTTTTACCTTCAGTTACAACACAATAAATACTACTATTCTTTCCTGTTCTATCATATTACTCTTTGGTATTTCTTCAAATTGATTTTATGAAAACGGTATCATTACTGTATTTCAAGGAATTTCATATTCTCAGGAATATGATCTACCAGGAGAAAACAAGGGTTCTCAAGGGACACAAATTATGTACAACAGGAAGGAAATATTTAATTCCAGAATGAAACCCTACAAATTACTGAGCCACTTGAAACACACTTCTTTATTCATACAAATGAGTCTCTTCATTTGAAGTAGTTCATTACAATGAATAAGACAGCTGTAGCACTTTAGCCATGATGGCAACATTTCTTTTCCTTGGAAAAGATCATTATTGCATATAAAGAAGTAGTGTAGGGGTAATCACTACTTACAGATCCTTGAAAACTCTTGATATGTCTTCTTATACACAATTTTAGCCTTAGATAGTATGTTTGAAAAAGGCTTTATTACAGGTAAAATTTATAGTAAGAGTACTGCAGGGAAACCAGAGATCTCCCATACAAGATTGCATCAGGCTTCTGTTTTTTAAAGCTGCAGCCGATGTTTACAGTCATGACCTCCAGAGCTTGCTCTCCATCTGTAATCATGATTCAGACATGTAGTGTTAAAGGATGCCCTCCGGCAGCTCCAGCCCAGGACCTGGAGCCCAGCTCAGTGCCTGGGAACCCAGGGTCTCTGCCCAGGCTGAGGGATGCAGCCGCTGCTTTCCTGTTTGCTGAGCGTGTATCCCAGAGACGCACACACAGAGGGGGACACACACACACGTACACAGACACACTCATCCTACAGGCACCCCAGATTCGTGGGTTCCCCCAAATACAAGCACGGACCCTCCGCCCACCTGATACCTTATCCCAGACCTGAGGACCCCTACTTGACAGGTCATCCAGCTTGACATTTGCTAGTGGATGTTATTGGGTTTGTATGGCAAGGTTTTGATAGCAGGGGGCTACAGGGGTGGGCTTCTATGAGAAGCTTCTAGAAGCTCTTTGAAGTGATTCCTGCAGTTTATTGAGAGTTCATCAATTAGTGTGACTAATGAGGTTTATTTCTTCTCATTATCTCCCTTGTTGCTTGTTTGGCAGGTCCATGTCTCTGTATGTTTTTCTTACTGCCTTCCCCTTTCCCCCTGTGATCCCATTTTGACAAAGGTCCTCAGTCAGGTGATCTTATTGAACTAAATATTCTCACACTCCACCTTCATCAATTGGTGTAACTGACAAGGTTTGTTTCCTGTTATTGTCTCTGTTTGCTGGTCAGCTTTGTGCCTCTCTGTGTTTGGCTTCTTCTTCTTCCTTATCATCCTGTTTGACAAGGTCCTTGACCAGATAACTGCAAGGGAGTTCCTCTCTTCTTCCACATACCCTTACACTAAACAGAAGTCTATGTGACAAATACTAAAGACGGTAAAAAAAAAAATAATCACCATGACCAAAAACCTTTCTACTTTTTGATAGACAGATGTTTTGAATGGATATACCATTTTTTGTTGCTCTTCTTGTTCTGAATTTCAGAAATAGAGGCACTATTAGATAGAGATGGGGTAAGACAAGGGAAACCTACTGTAAGAAGCTACTGTGAACCAGAAAGACCCTGATCAGTCAAGCATTTTGGCAGTCACAAAAATCTACTCCCTGGACTGCTGCAGGATTATAGTCTTTCTTCTGGCCTTCATGAAATTCCAAGAAGGTTAAAGCTGCATTCTACCACTAAGGGAAAACAAAAGGTTTAAGTTAAATCTTTATTTTTATTTTCACCTTGAAATATAGTTGTTCTCTGGACCACCTTAACAATAATGAAAATATAGGAAATAAAGTCAAGATTTCAGATATTTCCTTGCAGTAAATCACACAAGCAAAAGTCTACTTTTTTTTCAAGGTAGGATTTATTGTTGGCTACTTATATGATTTAGAGTTAGACTCTGCTTCTTCCCTTAACTGTAAAAATGATACTGAAATAAACTAAGTAATGGTGTTATCGTGAGGATTATTTCATTTTAAAAGTGCTCCAAGGCTCAGAAAGAGTACATAATTTTAAGTCTTATTATTAGTCACTTTTCAATCAATTTGCTTATTTGATAAGTGCTGACTAGCAGAGAAAAAGTCCTGGACAATGTTTTCACTGAAATCTAAATGAGCAAAGTGATTTCCTGCAGAAGGCTTGTGATGTCCTATATGAAAATAATGAAGATCAAATACACTGTGATCTATACAGTTGTGGTCAAATAGTTGTGGTCTATTCCTTGCAAACAGCATAGACAAGTACTATGATACCTCTTCCTCTGAAATTTTTTCTTATCTCACAAAGCCAAACAGAATCCCACTGACTCAAAGATTCTGTGATAACTTTATTGGAGATATTTGTTAATAAGTTAATGAGCTAGTCTTACAGTTTATAAAAATTAATAAGTGAATTTATTTTTTTCTTAACATAAAAAATCAAAAAGTTACATCAATATTTTATTTCAGCAATATAAAATTAAAACATCATAAATTCACCTGAGTACTGTAATTTGTTTATGTTTTTTAAATTAAAACTTGGTACACTGAAGGCTATAACTGAATATAACAAATATAATTAATAGAATGAATATTATGGGTTGAAATAAAATGAATAGTGGATAAAGTGTAATAAATGTATATTTTCTAATACAGCATATGACTGAAAAATATAATCTTTCAGATAGAAACTCAGCATAGAGTATAGTTTGTATTCCTTCTACTCTGATAAGCTTGAAAAAGATCAGAAGCACTTGCATGGAAATTAGAAAACCTACATAAATATATGAATTCTAACCTTGATTCAAAGCTTACCGCTACTTTAGATTTATACTAGTAATTTAGTCTGGGCTTACTGGCATAAAACTGGAATAATATAGCAGTGAACTGAAGAAATATCTAGCTAATGATAGCGAAGTTACTCACTGCAAATAACTCCAATGTTACACTTCTCTTTGATTTCTTTATACTGGTCTGTAAATATCAGCACTTTAATGGTATCATTTAGCCTTACTGAAGACACTTTAAGATGTCTTAAAATAAAATGCAATTTACTTCCACAGTAACACCCCATTACACCACAACAGTAAAAATGGTCTTCATTCTGCACAGAAAACTTGACCAGATAGATTTTTAATATTATGTGAGAAATTGTATTTCTAAACTATTTTTCATGTAATGAGTCTGCTTTTTAACTATATAGGTAAGGTTTTTTCCTCATGATGTACTGATGCTTTTAGCTCTCTTGTTTAGTTTTTTGTTAAACTCTGCTATTATAAAAACAAACTTACAATTTTATAATTGTGTATTATTGAGTTCTAGCTTCATTACACCTAACGTTAAGCACCTTAAGAGTGTAATCTCCCTTGACATTCAGAATTTGGGACTGTAGTAGTTGTTCCTATAAATGTGTCTTTCCTTATTTACTAACTGTTTAGGTAGCTTGGGGTTACTGAACTCTAAATGTAAATTCTTAAGTGTCTAAATTTAAAGGATAGTTCATATAGTTAGAAGGAAGGATTGCTTATTTATTACAGTTAGCAGGAAAAAGTTTCATACCCTGCTCTCCTAAAAGGATGGATGGCAATTAGTTGATCTTCAAGCAAGAAGAGAATTAAAACTCCTTTGGATGCTCCTAATTAAACTTTGGAACTGTCATCTCTGAAGAAGGTACTTATGTGCATCTGAAAGATGCAAGGAAGGAAACATGGGAAAAACACTAAAAATTCTAAGGAGAGAAGCAGCTTTTTAAGTGTAGGTCAAGACTTGTAGATTACTTCTGGTAACAAGTGAATAAGAATTAGATATGTTTTCTTACCCTATCCAGAAATCCTATATGTTTTAAAATTTGGGAAAGATGTCAGCAAATGCTTGATGCATTTTATCATTACAGGTTAACAGTGCACAGAAAAAATCCTGAAGAAATCTTGTATACTCCATTTGCTTACCATGAGTACTTTTTCCTTCTGTGCTAAGGATGGAAAGAACAGCGGCAGTGCATGGTCTTCTGATTGTACCTTTTAATCTGATTTCTTCAGGGCTAGGCTCTAGAAGCTAATTTTGACGGGAGTAGAGACCAGAGCTTGTACATAATGGGGAAGCACTCAGGGGACAATGGAGGAGCCCTCTTACTCCCCTTGAGAAAGTGGGATAATTGAGGGCCCATCTGAAGTATCTGCACATAAACATGCACAATCTATAAAATAAACAGGACCCTGAGATGACAGACCAGCCCTCAGCAGGAAACAGCCAAGTAGGGAGATGAACAACGAACAGGAATTGAAGGAGATCAGTGTTGGATCAGCTGAAGGCTAAGGGAGAAAGGAAAAAGACAGAGTGGAGAAATAAGGAGTGGAACTTATAGTAACCATGTCTGTGTTCAGTTACAGACCTATGATGTCATAGGAATTACAGCAAAATGGTGAGACAAATGCTTGCCCTTCTGGAATGAGGTGATGAACGGCTATAAATTCCTTTTAAACTCTTTACGGAAGACAAAGCAAGTTGTACTCTACCCAAAGGAGCAGCTCATATACAAGAACTCTTTTATGAAATGGAGCTGACTGAGAGCTTGTGACTTGGGTCAGAGGGGATACAGATACAGACAGCCCAATCAAAAAGAAGCAGCAGGCAAGTCTTGTTTAAACAACTGGAAGAAGTCCTCCAATTGAAAATGATGGTTCTTACGGGGGACTCTAACCACTTTGACACCTGCTAAAAGGGCAACATATTGGGATGAAAATAGTCCAGGAGATCTCTGTAAAGCACTGAAGACAATTTTCTTCAGTAAGCGCTAGCATAAGGTAGCAAGGAGAAGTAGTCTGCCGGGCCTGTTACTTACCAATATAGGAAAACTGGTCAGTGCAGTTTTTGACTGCAATGTTCCCAAGAGAGTAGGATCTAAGATCTTTAGGAAAGTGAGGAAAACAAGTAGCAGAATAAACCCTGACCTTCAATAGAGCAGATTTCAGCTTGTTCAGGGACATGTTAGGCAGAATCTTGTAGAAGGCTATTTTGAAGGCCAAGGTTGCTCAGTAGAGCTGTTTGATCTTCAAGGCTAGCATCCATACTGCACAGGAGCTGTTGGTGCTGGTGTACAATGAAACAGGCAGTGATTGCAGGACGTGAGCTAACCAAACAAGGACCAAGCTTGAATGTATAAAGGAAGTGAATGAGAGTTGGAAACTATCAAAGGAGAGTAAACTAGCGTCTCTGGAAATGCAAAGATGGAATTAGGAAAGCAGTGGAAACTCGTATGGGATGTGATAGGCAAGAAGAATAGCTTCTGTGTACAGTGACAGCAAAAACAAAGCAAAGTTGTTAACCCACTGGGATGGAGTGAATGACCTAAGGGAACAAAAAAAGGCTGTCTTTTGCCAAAAGAGGTAATGTCTTTGCTTGAGTTTTTACTGGCAAGGTCTATTCTGACACCTCCCAGGTCTCTGGCTACATGGATGAGGGAAGAGCATTGGATGTCATTTATTTCGAGTTCATTGAGGCTGTAGATGTGGTCTTATGTAGGCCACTGAGGGGATGTAGACTAAATGGATGGCCCACTACACTGTTGGTGTGAAAAGGTATTAGTCTAACTGGAAACTATTTACCAGAATTCTTCACAGAAGTAAATAATGGGGCAAAACCTGTTTAATGTCCTCATCAATAAGCTCATCAATGGGATGAACTGCATCCTTAGTCTATTGGGTTTGCATGGCAAGGTTTTGGTAGCAGGGGGCGGGTACAGGGGTGGCTTCTGTGAGAAGCTGCTAGAAGCTTCCTCTATGTCTGACAGAGTCAATGCCAGCCGGCTCCAAGACGGACCTACCACTGGCCGAGGCCAAGTCAATCAGCAACAATCGTAGCGCCTCTGTGATAACATATTTAAGAAGGAGAAACCAAATCCCAATGTGACACAAACAGCAGCTGGAGTGAGGACTGAGAATATGTGAGAAGAACAACTATGCAGACACCAAGGTCACTGAAGAGAAGGGGGAGGAGGTGCTCCAGGCACTGGAGCGGAGATTACCCTGCAGCCTGTGGTGAAGACCATGGTGAGGCAGGCTGTCCCCCTGCAGCCCATGGAGGTTAACAGTGGAGCAGATATCCACCTGCAGCCCGTAGAGGACCCCACGCCAGAGCAGGTGGATGTGCCTGAAGGAGGCTGTGACCCCGTGGAGAGCCCAAACTGGAGCAGGTTTGCTGGCAAGTCTTGTGACCCCGTGGGGGATCCACACTGGATCAGTCTGCTCCTGAAGGACTGCACCCCGTGGAAAGGACCCATGCTGGATCAGTTCGTGAAGAACTGTAGCCCATGGGAAGGATCCACATTGGAGAAGTTCATGGAGGACTGTCTCCCATGCGTGGTACCCCATGCTGGAGCAGGGGAAGAGTGAGAGGAGTCCTCCTCTTGAGGAGGAAGGAGTGGCAGAGATGACATGGGATGAACTAACTGCAACCCCCATTCCTCATCCCCCTGCCGCACTTGAGGGGGAGGAGGTAGAGAAAATCTGGAGTGAAGTTGAGCCCGGGAAGAAGGGAGGGGTGGGGGGAAGGTGTTTTAAGATTTGGTTTTATTTCTCATTACCCTATTCAGTTTTGATTGGTAATAAATTAAACTGATCCTCTCCAAGTCAAGTCTGTTTTGCCCATGATGGAAATTGCTGAGTGATCTCCCTGTCCTTATCTCGACCCACAAGCTTTTTCATTATATTTTGTCTCCCGTGTCCAGTTGAGAACAGGAGTGATAGAGCAGCTTTGGTGGGCACTTGTCATCCAGCCAGGGTCAAACCACCACACTTAACAAGTTTGTGGATGACACTACATTGAGGCGGGGGGAGTGTTGATGATATTCTGAAGGATAGGGCTGCCATTCAGAGGGATCTCAGCAAACTGGAGTGCTGGACCTACAGGAACCTGTTCAAGTTCAACAAAGACAAAATATGAAGTCCTGCATGTGCATTTAAAACCTCATGTATGAACAATCTCAGGACTGATAGGCTGGATAGCAGCTATGCAAAAATAGGAGCTGGGAGTCCCAGTATACAAGCTGACCATCAGTCAGCATTCTTCCTGGAAATAAAGGTTAACTGCTTAGTGAGCTAGATCAACAGGAATGTATCCAGTGGATTGAGGGAAGTAGTAATTTTTCTCTACTCAACACTTATGAGGCTGTGTCTGGAGTATTTTACTGCACAAAGCACTGAGCAACCTAATGTAGGTTTTATATTGGCCTTGCTTTGAACAGAGTATTAGAACAAATGACGTGCAAAGGTTCTTTTCAAAGTAAATAACAATACAATTTTATGAGCAAAGCATTGCAAAGACCTTAAGTTTTGTAGTAATATTAGTAAACATGAACTGGATTCATAAAGGCTGGAAAGGTTTGTCCCTTGCAGATTTCACTGTAGCCTTCTAACTTGCTTCTGACAGTTTGGAACATATGAAATAAATCAGGGTTTGGATGAGGACATGGCCTGTCTTGTTTGGCTCGGACCCTCTTTTGGCTTGTGCGGCTTTTACTTAATATTGAGGGGTTATCAGTGGCACATAGGTGGAAGAAAAGCATTGAGCTGGAAACAACAGGAATCTGACCAAAAATGCTTCTAAAAAAAGCACAATTATTTTATGGATAGCATTAGATTAATTAATTTAGGGCTATAAAACAAAAGATGTTGTTCACTGGACCTACAGGAGTGAAATAAAAAGTTCAGTGCTAACAGTTATGTTATGGTGGTATCACTGGTATGTTGTCGCAAAATACCTTGAAAATAATTTTTAGTGAATTTTATAGTTACAATTACAAACAGCTGTTTAAGGTTAGTTGTTCAAAAGGAAAACAAGGAAACAAGGAAACTGAACAGAGAGGATTGTCCTAGTTATTGTGCTTTATAGTATAATAAAATTAAGAACATTGTTTTATTACACATGCTTGTGGAAAGTGTTGACTAAGACTTAATGAGTTTAATGGAAAAATTACCAAAGTTTTCCATTTATTGTAATTAATATTTAATTTGCTCTGAAAGATTTAACCAGCTGATTAAGTGTGAATAAACTGAAATAGAAGAATTTTATGTGCCATTGAAAAATGAACTTTGGCCAGATGGTTCTCCTTCATATTCCAGTCCCGGTATTTGGAAGCAAGTAGTTTGTACTACCTTTTAACAACCTCATTGGTATTTTATATCACATATGAAAAGTGTTATAAAACTTGATTCAGTAGTACCTAATGAAACTTCCAGAAAAGTGGTATGGAGCTACCCATCCTTCAAGGAAAAAAATCATCATAAGCATAATCTAGCTGCGATATAAAACCCAGGAGTCATCCATAATAAAGACCATTATCCAATTACTATCTTATGCCTGCATTACTAATAAAACTGATAGAATCAATAATTTATGTTGATACAAGCTATCCATTTGAAAAATCTTTTCATTTTGGATTTTGTCATCAAATTAATATGGATTCCAGATGAACTCGTGCTGTCCTGTTACAATTTCTTTCAATAATTGCAACCAGTGAAGGAAGATTGGAAACAGAAAGCAATTCACAAGGTCTTTCTAAACACAAATGCATAGCTTAATTAGTACCGGCTATAATGTGGTCATCATCCTCTCTTCTATAGGAAAATCCTTTGAGTAATGAATATAAGTTTAGAACTGGCTTGCTACAGTTATTAAGGTCTGGATATCTCTTACAGCCTTTAAACCACATGGTTATCATCACTTTTGGGACACATGCAGAAACATCCTCAGTACAATTAAATACTTAATACATCTAATAATTATGGGAGTCTGAGACAACTGAGTTGATAGCTCTTTGGTTACTGGACAATGGGGCTAATTGGCTGAGATGTTACTTTGCTCTTGCCTTTTCAGATCTCTGGCTGTTACTTCGTCTGACTCTTGACATTCAAGTGTTAATGGTGATAAAGAAATCACTAAGCACATGCTTTCATTCCCAGTGATTTGCAAGCCCCTTGCTTCATGACCTGGAATACCTACCAATAACTTTTCATGACTTCTGCTTCCAGATGCCTGCTCTGTTCACAATCATCCTTGTAAATGTGATCTGAAGGGTTTATTTTCCCCCAGAAACAAAGAATGCTGAATTTACTTTCTGTATCCCATATTTTTAGTGCAACAACTGTAGTTCATGGTTTCTATTTCAAACCCTGTACATTCCTGTGATGCCAGCTAGATAATGTTCATTTTACACTGAGCATATAAAGCTTGACCATTAGGTCAATAAAAAACTACCACAGATTAGATGTTATTTTCTCTACTGCCACTCCTTTTGTTTTGCTTTGTTTAAACCCTGAAGACAACTGGTGCCCTCAGCTTTCATTTATTATTTTTTCTTTCTTTTTATTTTGTTTTATAGTGTCTTATTTTATTCTTATTTTTCCTGCTATCCATCAAGCTTGTTGGAGGCTCTGTCCCCAGTATCAGGTTGCTAGACTTTTTTGCTCTTCTAACTGTAAGATTTTGTTGCTATCTCTAGACTTTCATATCTCAAATAATCAGAATTTATTCCAGAATCACCTATTTCACACTTTCCTTTAGTGGATACAAAGGATTCTGCATTCTCATCACACAAGTATTAATACCAAATCTTTCCTACCTGGGTGATATATAAGATTCTTTCAGCGATCTGTAAAGCCTACTCTATCACAATCACTTTCTTACTCACCTCAAAGATGGCTGGGTTGCAGTATTTTTAATCCAAACATTATTACTGTTTTAATGGTGCATATGTGGAGGTATAGTAAGTATGTTACAAGTTCACTGATGTAATGATGTTCATCTTCCCCCAGGGCATAAGATGGGGCATTCAACCACAATGTGTGATGCTTTTCTGTCTTTATATATGTGTAGTGAAGGGAACTGTTTTAGCTTTAATCATGTCATTCCAGTAAAATAATGTGCTTGAATTTGTTTTGTTAAAATAGGAATGAATCATGTATACATTCTTTTCCAGAATATCATGATGTTTAACCCCTTTTATTAGCAGACACATAAGTTTGACAGTAGCAGCATATGCTGTGTATAGTCAGTCTGCCCTTATGACTTTTTGCTTCTGGAGACAATGGACTGCAGAGTAGATTAAAGCCAACACTATGTACAGCTTTACTTTTCTCCTTCTCCAAAGACTAGCTTCTGTTTGGATCTAGCAAATTACTTTTTTTTGGTTTGCTAGTTTCAATGAGGCATTTGGAACTGTTTTATTCCACCTGCATGAATGGAAAGCTTTTTTCTTTTTTGGCAATTTAACACTTCTCACTGTACTACAAATGTAAGTAGAACCATTTTTTCTGAAACTTGTTTTAGTTGCATAATACATATGTACATTAAACTAAATATTATGTACTTTGTCTATTAATATTTAATTGAGACTATTTAATACAAATGTAAAATCTTGATTTTAATGAAAAAGGATTTTCTTTAAAGGAAAAAGACTGTTTTTATCAGTGTAAAATTCCAAATTAAACAATCACACTTCAGAGTGGAAGTGGAACATTATTTAAAATTTTTCACAGTGGCTACCATATAGCAGTGAAAAATCTCAAATCAGGTAAGCTAATCCCTCTTTTTTTCTAGTTTATAATTTCCTTAAGCACATTCAAAGTTACAGGTACATTTTCACAGAATCACAGAATCACAGAATCTTATTGCATTAAGAGCAAGTGTTCACCAAAAGAGTGGACCTGAAGTGAAGGGTCAAGATCATATTTTTCAATTTCCAAAATAAGATCAGGAAAGAATAAGAAATAATGAAGTATTTGAAAAAAAAATCCATGAAGACAACCTATGAAATATCTGCACCTCTGCAGTTGTAGAATTTAGTGTGTATAGGTAAACAAGAATGAAAAAAACTCTTTGTAAATTATATTATAATAACTATCTGCTTATCCATATTAATAATCTGATAAACTCATCTTTAACAGCAAGTTGGCTGATTTTGCGTATCAAACATCAGAGAAAAAAAAAATTAAAAGTTTGTGTTCAAAGAAAGATTAAAAGTGAAACTATGACCTAATATGCCTCATCCATCCCAGCATTCCCTTAATATCTTGGTTTATATGTATCAGATATAAAACCATGGAAATAGTATGTCCTAACTTTAGCGATCTGAATCTTGACTCAGTAAATTGTTTAGGCTCACTGTACATATAGGGAAATCAAAGAGGTCAGTTCATCCCATGTATTTCAGGATGGCAAAAATCAACTTTACAAAGAATGAATGGTGTTAATAACTTGAAAAGAAGCTTCAGCAAGTACATCAGACCAAACATGGTATTCAGGTTCAGACTGTCGACATGTAGATTCAGATATCTAAGTATTTGGATCTACCTTTCAGATAGGCAAGAACAACTATTACTTGGGGGATAATGGAGTCCTTTCCTACCATGACTATAAAGCCCATGATTAATGTATGTATGCAATATAACTATATTTTTTGTATGATATTGTTCTCTTAAACCTCCATTCCACATGTGCATGTACTCACAGACATACAGAAACTCAAACACACAGATCCACTTTTTCTTTTTGTGTGTTGAAATACCCATCATCTAAACAGCATTAGAGCCGCCCCTGAAACAAGATATCCCATCATAGTAAATGGAAATGAAATCACTACTCTCTACTGATTCTTGAAAGCCTTTCAGTTTACAGTATGCCTAAAATGACCCAACTGATCAGTTGACTATATCGATCTCCTCAAATGATCCATTGGCTGTAGGTGTCATTGATATCTAATTCACATGTAGGCACTTTAAATATCTAAATCCCACCACATGGGATAAATATCCTGAATATAGATCTCTATTGTCTTTCTAGGTGCTGTATACCACTGGAGATCTTCATGACAGACTAGCAGATACGACACTCTTGATCCTCATGATTGCACTGATTATAGCAGAATTATGTCAGGTTATGTGGTAAAAGCTCATCTGCACACTTACAAAGGAGCAAAGAGAGTAAATGGTGGTGATGGTCTTGGGGAGGAGTCCAAATAATATCCTGCCCCATCTTTTCCCAGACCATCACAGGGTCCATCAGCCCTTCAAAGGCCCATCTCCACAAGCACAGAGGAGCACAGAAGGGTCCAATGGCAAGCAGGAACCCAAATTAAGGACTCAGAGGAAAGAGCACCCTGTTCAGGCCCCTCCCATGCTTGTCCCAGGAAAGCCTCAGCCCCAGTGCACGAGCCTGAAATCCCCTAAGATGACTCAAGAGGAGCAGCTGTCCAGGACAGCTTTTGAATTGAGGGTGGTTCCTGCCAAGGAGTATGAGACACATTGCAGTATGCAGGGGAAGAGCATTTCAGGATGGTACAAGACTTATTATGGGTAATTAAAGGAGGAACCAAAGGGAGGAAAAGGAATGGATTTAGGTCATTCGGGAAGGAACAAGTATGGAAAGTAGAGGAGTAAGAGGATAAAAAGGGTTGATCGTGTGCAAATCGTTTGCTGGTTGGTATGCTTGTCTGCCTATGCCCTGTGCCTGATCAGCGCAGTCTGTCCTGTCTTCTTCTTTAACTCTTTTCTAACTCATTCCTGGGTGAGGGACCCTCTGTTTGGTGTGCATGTGTATGTATGGGGGTCTGGGGGTCAGCCACTGGAATCAGACTGGGGTCAGAGGGCCCATGTGCTCGTGATGCCAGGAACTGGAGAGACCAGAACGAGTGGACTTAAATGCCAACAACTGGAGTGGGACCTGGGGTCACAGAGACCCATATGTCTGTGGTGCAGCACCTGGAGTGAGTAAGGGTCTGAGCACCAGCTGCTGGAAGGAGTCGGTGGGCTGGAAGGACCGGAGTGACTGAAACCAAATGCCAGCCACTGGGCTGGGACCAGGGTCATATCGAGGCATGTGTGTCCATGGTGCCAGCAGGGTGTGTGTGCGTTTCTCTGAGAGGTAGAGCACAGGAGGAGCTGGCTATTGGAGGCACCAGGGGAGTCCCAACTAGCTTCCAGAGGGACCATGGTGCCTGGAGGTCTCTAGGGACAAAACCCACTGATATGTGTCTCTAACAGCGAGAGCACAGGAGAGTTGGTCACTGGAGACCTAAGGTGTCCCAGCCAGCTCTCAGTGTATGGGGCTGTGCGTGTATATGTGTGTTTGAGCATGAGTGAGATGTAGTGTATGAGCAACCGGAGTGGGGTTGTAGCCTCAGAGGCTTGTATATCCAGGTCCCAGCAACTGGGGAGGCTGGGATCCAGGGCAGCTACTGGGCAGACTGAGTGTCCAAGCCCAGCTGCTGGAGGGATCCACCTTGTACATACATATGTACATATACTCATTAGTGGATCTCTGCCTTGCTCAGGCAGAGAGGGGAGCAGGATGACTGCTCTGTGTGTTTGTGATCTGTGTGGCCAGACATGTACAGGCGTATGCACGCGTTGTATACCTGTGCTCCGCACACATATGTCTTCTAGGAATACAAGATCAGTCTAGTTACAGGTTGGACCTGGGCGCATGAAGCTATGGCAGCCTTGCCTCTGTCAGGCTGTCATGTCAGCACAATATTTTCTTCTAAACAAATTTAATCCACTATAATTAGTAGATCACAGTAGAATTTAATTTACAATTTAAATCATAACCAGTGTCACTGGTTCAGTTCACTAGTGGCAACTGATTTCATGTATTGGTATATGGACATAGTATTGAAGCCTGATGAATTTGTTTGATTATACAAAATAATTGAATCCTTACCAAGTAAATACCAAATCACTCTTAAGTCTTTCAGGATAGGTGTTGACATTTCAGCTCACTGATGAACTTTACTTATATTCAAGATTCTTTAATTAACATAGTCTGTTTTGGAAGAAAGGATTGCTGCTTATAATAAAGGAATCACATGTGAATGAATTATGTAAAATTTATCTTGTTCCTCCCATTTGCAAAGACTAGTACTCAAAATTGATTACAGGTAGCCAAATAGCTAAGTTATCAGTATCTTATTTACTTGACCACCCAATCCACCAAATCTCATTGTTTCTTAGCATATAAAAATGTATAGTTCACAATACAATAATTTTTTTTTAGTTCTTTTTCTGGGTAATTACTGGGGAGTTCATTGTAAACTAAAAGGTTTGGGATTTTTTTTTAGGGCTTTAGCCTTAATCACCTAAGTGTTTCATATCTAATCTTGTGCTACATGTACCAAACCAGAGTTTTCTAGAATAATGGCATTTTTTCCACAAATCTCTTCTGTAGCTGAAATATCTTATCCAAGTTGGTTGCTTTTGATTTGCTTTCATTATTAAGGACTAATATAGCTATAATTATGCTTATATGAGTAAAGTTAATAGAAATTTTAATAGAAGTATAACTTTATTAGGACTGAAATTCAATATCTTTTGAATTACAAAGTAAGCATTTTGTCTTTCAGGCTACATGGTCTTTAGATAATGTTAGCCACAGGAACATAGACATATTATTCAGCTACTTGAGGGCTCACGCATTTTTCTGTTAATGTAATAGAAACATAGTGAAAAGAATTAGTAACAGAATACTAGTTCAAACCAATTTCAAAATGAAAGTGCTCCTCAGCTTCTATTGAGTTACCTCTATGAAAGACAGAGTTCACTTCCCTTAGGCTGTTTGTCAGAGAGGAACAAGAACTTCTTTCACCACGTTTATAGACTTCATGTTTTTGTCCATAACCATAGAGGTAAAATTTCTCTTCAGGTGAAGAAGAAGTTTTGTTTCAGAGTTGAACACCTACACCCATATGTGTATTATGATGTGATTTTTTCTTGTCTTGGCACATAATGAAGTATTGAATTTTCCTGTGGAAGATATTAAATTTTTGACTCATAAAAGGGTTTGAAAGTATTTAATTTTATTCTAGAGTTTAAGAAATACATATTTTTAATTAATAGTGATATTTCTGTATAGTTATGTCCCTAACATTATCCTGGAGTCAGACTAAGGGTGCAAATTTTCAGTCTTTATTCAGACCAAATTACCTTTGAAATAAAGCGTGAGTTTTGCCTGCAGGTGAAGTTCACAGTGAATACTTCAGGAAGTGATCTTCACCTTAGAATTTTCTTGTCATTCTGCTTAATGTTTAATTGGTTAATGAAGCCAAAGGGGCAATCAGAAGACTGGCAAGGAGTACCTATAGGTGACAATACATCGAAGGCACCTATGTCTATGCCGCCTGCTAATTCATATGGTAGAAAACTTTACCCAGAAGAAATAGTGCAGTTATGTTTTCTACTCTAATTTAAGGTAACTGCCAACCATGTAAAATAGATTTGCTAGATAGACTTGCAATTGGCTAAAGCCTAGTAGGTTTAGTTTCATAGTGGCAAATTCTTTTACTTTTACCTATGACTTACCACAGTAGTTCTTCAAATGCTGTTGAGTCATTATTAGCAGTGACTGGGAGGGCCTTCAACTTTTAGTCTTTTTCATGTGGATCAGGTACTACTAGTCACTCTATCAGTACTTGGATCTTCAGTTCATTTCCATGTCATTTTTCTGCTACACTACTCTACTGCGGGCTGAATGAAGGACTATATTTTAAATCTATTCAGTAGATCTAAATGTATTTTAAGTGAAGTTAACATAATATTCAGCCAACCCTTTGTTAAACTGAGCATTTCAGCATGGCTGAGTTATATAAGAATTTCAATATCTGCTGTGAACTATATATATTTATTGGTGACATCTGAGGCATCAAAGCGGTTTCTATCATGGTCTTTTAACCAAAGCCATTGACAATAATTGGGGTACTACAGCTGTTTCTACAAAATTGATGAAAAGTTCAGAATTATTCTCTGATACTTCCAAATAATGTGCAAATTCAGAATACAGGAGGAAAGATCTTTGTTTCTCAGACACTCAGGCCTTTTCACTCAGTATTTCAGTAAAAAATGCTCTTGGTCTGATCACTTTATTTTCTACTCTTCCCTGAGATTTTTTCCTGTGATTTGCTATTGATTTCTGTACATTTAAACTCACCACAGATTCAATTTTGTATTCCACTCCCTCTGTTAAAATTAACCCTTAACATAGTTCTTCAACTAGGAAATTAGTTTTGTGTAGTAATATGTGTTTGTGTTTTGGGTAAGGGTGGTTTTATACCGGTTTTATATATTAAAGGTGTGACATTAGGCAGCAGAGATCTTAAATGAAGAGCTGTAGATACACCTACAAACTGAAGATGTTTCTTCTAAACCAAAATAGTTTAGACTACTTAGGTCCTGACCATTAGACAGACCAACTTCCTTTTGGCATTTTATTTCTACAGGTATGATCAATGTGATGGCACTATTTGGTCTGCAAGCACATGATTAGGTCGCTGATGAAGCTCTGACAGTTTAAGCTAACTGAACAGTGTGTGGACAACTGCCAGATGTGGCAAGGGAAACTGCTAGAAATTACAAATAACAGAGCAGGAAGCTGAGAGAAGTTACAGATAACCCCATGACAGATGACTGGACCACACAGATGGTCCAGGAGGAGGTATGCAAGAGATAGCTGAGCTTTAGGGAAGCCCTGGGGGCCTTTTAGGGAGGGGAATCTCCCAAAATCAACAGTACCTCATAAATCCAACCAGTGATACCATATAAAACTAAGATGACCATGGTAATGGTATCAGAATTTCTGGTTATGGATGTAGCAAAACTGGACCCAAAGGAGAAACAGTAATTACAGGTGGGTTGTTTATTTGGGAGAAGACTTATATGGATAGAGAAAAAAGAATCAAGAAATGAGAAAAGAGAAAACAAAAGATGCAAATCACATAGTCAGTGCAGTCAGGGGTACCTGTTAGGCAGCTTTGACCTTGATGACCTCACCTTAAATTAGGTCAATAAACTAAACTTGTTTTTCTGCCCATACCACGCAACCAGATGATCTGCTTCATCGGTCAGAAGGACTGAGGTGGGGGAGATGCAAAGGTGCTTTCCCTGGCTAAGAGGAGAACGCCCTGACAGACAGATTAATCAAGCATCCCAATACCACCATCACCATCTCAGTGCCTGTTCCAGGTCTAATGACCCTGGCATCTTCCTAACCACTTCCTAGCAGAAACAAAGCAGCATTTTGATTGATAAATAGAAAAATTGCCATAGGAAATTGCCTGTGGACCATAATTGCTTTGTTATTTACTCACATTTCCTCCTTAGAAAAAATAGTTGCATAACTGACTATCAGACTGAACTACAAAAAAGTATCTCTTTACTCTCATGAAGATAAGTTAATATAATTGGAAATGATAGTACATTTTTTCTACTTAAAGATTAATGCTCATCATGAAAAAAGTGGATATATGGTACTGAGTCTGACCTTTTGTAAATACATAGTGAATTTC
>VYZW01036760.1:2365-13999 GCA_013401315.1 Balaeniceps rex | reverse complement strand
AGAAACTAGCTCTTCCCACTGTACAGGAAAAAAGCTGTCTTCATTTTTGCTAAAGCTGCATCGTTATGCAACTGAAACAGAAAATTTCTTGAGGCCATAAAACAGAAAAACATGGGAACATGATTTTGAAAAATAAATACTTATGAAGAACATAGAAAACTGTTTAAGAACACCAGAAAAATACATATTCTTTCCTGTAATGTTTAGTAAATAAAAGAACTACATCACCATCAAATTACACAACTCTGGAAGGGCTATAAAATTGACATTGAACAGCCCCTCAGTACCAGAAATTAACTGCTGTACTTGAAAAATCATTAAAAAGACTCTAACATTTTTTGCCTTGTGCCACCTGAGGCTCGTATGATTCCTGAACATGATGCAGAATTAGCAATGGCCAGAGACCTTTAGCAATAAATACTTCAGATATGATCACTGTATTCTGAGGCTTTGAAAATTTAATAACACAGATATGGGACATTCTGGGTTTGTTGGCCTTAATGCTGACTTAAGCATACTGTCCAGAACAGTCTGGGACACCTTTAATTAGCAGCATAAATGTATCTAAATTGATTATGTCCATACTCTTTCTTTTGTTTCTCTTTGTTTGTTTGTGGTTTGTTGTTTTGGTTGTTTGTTTTTTTTTTTTCCCAGTCCTAATATTTCACTTATGCAACACTAGTAATTTTGTGGAAAATGAGGTTACATTAAATGAATGCAATACTCTATATTTTCCCACTTTTTTCCACAGAACTTGAAAATAATAAATTTAGCTTTTTTGTTCTTTTTTGGTTTATGTGTTGTTTTCTTAATGTAAAGTGGATTACATTTGAATGAAGAACAAGATAAATTACTGCAAACTTTAGATGAGTTTTAGGACACACATCTGACAAATAGGAAAAGAGTGAAAAGTCAGTCAGAAAAGTCAAAGACAGATATGACACCTTGTATTAGGTGTAGGTGGCAAGGTCTTGGTAGTGGTGGTAGGGTGCTGAAGTGGTGGCCTCTGTGGGAAGAGCTCAAGGGCTGACCTGTGCTGGACACAACTGGTTCCAGCAACTCCACAACCAATCCACCACAGGGCACAGATGAGTCAATCAGCCAAGTGTGTGGCACTTCTGTGAAAACATATTTAAGGAAAGGCAGAAAATGTCAGACAGAGGGAGGAGGAGGCAACAGAAAAGAGTGAGAAACAGCAGAGGGAACACCATGGAAGAGGGGCTTCATGGCGCCAGGGCAGATTTACACACTTCAGCCTGTGGAGGACCCACACCAGAACAGATGGATATTTCCTGAAACAACTGCAGCCCAAAAAGAACCTACACTAGAGCAGTGGAAAAGTGTGAGAAGTAAGGAGCAGCAGAAAGAAACCACTGTGTAAAGAACGTAATCTTCTTCAACCCCCTGTGATGCTCAGGGAGGGGTAGAGGACTCCAGAGTGAAGGAGTGAAGTTGAACGTGGAGGAGGAGCAAATGTTTTATTTCAATGTTTGTGTTTGTTTCTCACTACTTGAATCTATTTTAATTAGCAATAAATTAAATTAATCTTCCCTATGTCAAGTTTATTTTGCCCACAACATGAATTGATAAGCAATCTCCCNAAATTTTAAAGCACTAAGTAGGGAGAGACATCAGTGCTGAGTGTATGGAACATCCAGAAGATATTTGCAGAGCTCATAAGATATGAAACATCATCTTAACAAAATAATACCATCTTGACCTTTTATTAAAAAACAATCAAAAATACAAGATAACCACAGTATCTCCCATAGTGTAGAATATGCATTACGGAAGACTCAACAGAGAGCTTAGCAAAACTCTCACTGTAATTTCACATTCTCAACAGTGAATTGTGAGAAAACACAGAAACAAATGTATACTAGAATTTTGTTAGTGAAAAGGCATTTTATTTGAAAACAGAAATTAATAACATTTAGATCAAAAATTGTCACAGAACATTTGTTGGGAAAAGCTTTTCAAACAGAGGTTTATAGTTTTGATCATAGAGTGAAAGAACTGCACACAACAAATGGTAGTTGGAAAGTCAGTCCTGAGAAAGATATAAGATAGTAGTTCCCAGTTATGCCAGGAGAATTAAGGAAGTGATGTCTTCTTCCTTATTTTAACAAAACTTCTTATGGCATTTTTAAAGAAAGTAGGTATAAATATACAACTCATGGTTGTACAGCTCTTCTGAACTTATACACACTATTGCTTTCCTGTTCCACGCTCAAACCTGCCAAAAGAGCTTTTAAATTCTTTAAATATTTCTTTAAGTAACTGTGCAATTTACAGGCATGGAATATTCTATTCAGAGGGAGCATTTTAGAAGACTTTTACTGTGTGAAAACATGTAGTTGTACTTGACAGAGTTCTGCAACCTTAACTACGTGGAACTCTCCCAGGTGCTTGTTATAATAAATATACAAACACAGAAACAAAACCCTGTCTCTTAGAAATATATTTTGCTAAACAGATATTGCAAGAATAAAAGCTACTAGCTCCCAATATGCAGTTTAATTCAAGGAAAAAAGATACTTGAAAAGTGTACATGAGGAATTAAAATCTAAGCAGAAAAATTTTTTTAAAAAAATTACCAATAGTTCTCACCAACAGTGAAAATACCATCTTTTACCATTCTTATAGACATCTAAGAAAGAAATTTAAATTAATATTGTAGTTTACCAAATTTCAAGTTCAAAAAGTCAATATTGTTTCTGCGCACCCAAATGATTTCACATCTGGTTTTGAAACTTGCTTAGACTTTATTACAATAATTCAGTTGCAATATAAAATATATCTCTGGTCCTGCTTAGTCCTTCTTCTGATCCTGTTGAGAAAGAATGAGTTTGTTGGTTCCTGCTTTTAATGCAAAGCAAGCTAGTATTTCTAAATCCAGCGTAATGCTTTAGTTACCAAGTCTAAAGCTTTGGGGAGCATTGGTGGGTATATATTCTACCTGAGTTTTCAATAACTTGTGAGAAGCTTTTCAATCCAAAGTGAGTAAATCTTCCCAGAGTAATTTCCTAAATATCCCAGATAGTGGAGAGAGACAGATACTTTCAAACATTTCTGGAGGATCATCCTGCTCACTCGGTTTAGGTGCTTGAACTTAGAAGGACCCAATGTCCCCCTGCAATCCTGGGAAAGCACCTCCCTCCCTCTATTACCTATATGAAGAAAGCAAAAAATTTTTTTGTTGACTGCTTCACTGTCATATTAAAGTTAGGGACAAATTTAAAAGACTACTTCTATGTGTCACATAGAACCACATGAGGAGAAGAATGATGTCAATATTATTTAAATTACATTCCTATTCAAGAAGCTTCAATAGTTGTTTTGTTTCTTGGGGAAAAAATAGAAAGTTTGTTTCTAAATTGGATTATCTGAGAAATTGTTTATTAGGATTTCCTTCTAATAATAAAGTTGCTCTGGATAGTTGGAACCAGTAAAATAAAGAAAAAATTACTACAGAAATAAAAATAAATTTAATAGATTCAAAAAGTTTAGTCAGTTTTGAATAGAAATAATACCTAAAGTGACTCAGGTCTAAAACGTGCATTGGAACCAGAAGGCAAATAGATACTTTCGAGGTTAAGTTAAGGAAACATCAAAAGAAGATATTCAAAGTGTACATTTCAACAGTGTCACAATGTTGTTCTGTTTAACTTTGCATGTTAGTATAACTATGCCCATAATACGTCTCCAAATCTTTCCTTCATCATGGAACATTTCCTGACAGTTTTTTAGAAGTAGCAGTGTAATATTCAAATCCAAATAATGTCTACCTCTTGTAAAGAAGCAATGATTACAATCATTATAATGATTCATCAAAACTCTATGAAGGAAGGAGTGGCAATTAGTGCAAATAGAAAAATCTACGTTCTGGGAAGGAGCACCTGTAGCAAAGTGAAGTATTCATTTTTATACTGGAAAGCACTTCGTATTCCTGTGGTAACATAAGTATAAAGAACAAAAACATAGGAAAGTTTATTTATTCAGTCTGTTTTAATTTCTTCTGCTTTTTCTATATAGTGTTCTTTTATTCCCTTTCTGGACAACCCCCTTGTTTTTACACTGCTATATGTCACATACCAAGCTCAAAATATATTCAGATCTGTAAGTTTTTCTTTCACAATGTTGACTTCTAATAATTTTTCATTTTAGAAACAGAAAATTCCTGTTTGCATTTTTGGAGGAACATTCAAGTCATTCAGCTTCTGTTATTGCATATTTGAGTCTCAACTTGTACTTGATTAAAGCTCTGTTAATCATTATTAGAGATTTCTTCATGCAAACAAAATAGGATTTAACTCATTTAACTTATAATTGTCCACTAATTGACCAATAGCTGGTTCACAGAACTGTTAAATAAGTATATGAGTATAAAAGATACGTACATTGGGAATAAAGTTACTCAATGTTTAGTTTACTTTTAAGAAAAAAAATATATATCACAACATCAATGGTTGGGATAAAATTATATTGCTTATATGAAATCAGTTTTCATTAACTATAATTCAATTCCTTCTCAGTTCATGTAATATTTTATCAGAGATGAAGGAAATAAAACAGGTTTTCTTGTTTTGACACTGTCTGGGAGTAGTGTAGGTGTATAACTCCTACATTTTCTTTCACATTTACACAGAGATTGTGTCTTTATATGTTTTAAAATCAAATACCTCTATGCACAGGGAAAATAAAAATGTAACAGTTTTATTTTGGAAACAAAGTTCTTCTATCTGTATTTCTGGAAAAGTAATATATTTTTCTATATTTTTATCAAACTCATAAAACCAAAAAAAAAAAAATAGTGAGTCACTATGTGGAAAATCTATGTTATGGAATTTGATTTGAAATGTTTTTCTCTTAGCATATAATATAAGTTTCTTTTTTTAAAAAAAACCAACTAATTCCTCAGCTTGGCTACCTCTTCTCCATCTATTTCTTTGCTGAGCAGAGTGAAATATCAGATTCTTCTGAACTTGTATGAAAAGGCCTCTGCTCTCTTCTGAATTCCTGTTATTGGCCACACATCCTGGGAATTAGAAGGGACAGAGAATAGTCTGTTATCTTATTTGCTGTTATTCAGATAGTAAAATACCTGAGATTATAAATTATCCTAGTACTTTTGTTCCAAGAAGAAATAAAGAAATTACAGGAAGAACCTTTATATTGAAATCTTTTTTTGCCAAAGAATCATAGAATCATAGAAAGAAGAGGCATGTTTCAAGTACAGATGGACATTAAATTGAGATGTCAATTTTTTACAGAAGAAAAATAAGGGTGGGGTGCAACAACAACTGAGAAAGAAGAGGAAAGCAAGCTTTTCTTTTTTTTTCCATCTTATCATCACTAAACATTTATGCAGGTAGTGTTAATTCCTCTTACCTGTACCTTTGCCAGAATACTATCTAAGAATAAAAATACAAATACAGATGTTGTCTCACTGTTGGGTCTGCATCAGACTGTTCTCAAGTGCTCATCCCTGTCTTATACCTGTCTTGAGCATTCAGTCACTGTGTGGAATTCAAATTATCCTTACTTTAGGAATAACACTGAGTTCTAGATTTGCTTGACTAATCTAGTGGCCTTCTATGATGGAGTGATTGCATCAGTGGACAAGACAAGTGTTATGGATACCATCTACCTGGACTTCTCTAAGGCCTTTGATACAGTCCCACACAATATTCTTTCTGCTAAAGTGGAGAGAGAGAGCTTTGATGGACTGTTTGATGGGTAAGCAAATGGCTGGTTAGCTGCATCAAAAGAGTTGCAACCATAGAATCATAGAAACATTTGGTTGGAAAAGACCTTTAAGAACATCAAGTCCAACCGTACCTGTCCACTACTAAACCATGTCCCTAAGCGCCTCGTCCACCTGTCTTTTAAATACCTCCAGGGATGGTGATTCGACCACTTCCCTGGGCAGCCTGTTCCAGTGCTTGACAACCCTTTCCATGAAGAATTTTTTCCTAATAGCTAATCTAAATCTCCCCTGGTGCAACTTGAGGCCATTGCCTCTCGTCCTACTGCTTGCTACTTGGGAGAAGAGACCGACCCCCACCTCGCTTCAACCTCCTTTCAGGTAGTTGTAGAGGGCGATAAGGTCTTCCCTCAGCCTCCTCTTCTCCAGGCTAAACAACCCCAGTTCCCTCAGCCGCTCCTCATAAGACTTGCTCTCCAGAACCTTCATCAGCTTTGTTGCCCTTGGCCTTGTTGAACCTCATACAATTGGTCACAGCCCATTTATCCAGCCTGTCCAGGTCCCTCTGTAGAGTCTTCCTACCCTCAAGCAGATCAACACTTCCACCCAGCTTGGTGTCATCTGCAAACTTGCTGAGGGTAAGCTTGATCCCCTCATCCAGGTCATTGATAAAGATGTTAAACAGAACCGGCCCCAACACCAAGCTCTGGGGAACACCACTTGTGACCGGCCTCCTACTGGATTTAACTGCATTGTCCACCACACTTTGGCCCTGGCCATCCAGCCAGTTTTTTTACGTAGCAAAGAGTATGCCTGTCCAGGCCATGGGCAGCCAGTTTCTCCAGGAGAATGCTGTGAGATCTACAGATCAGTGTCCAAATGAAGATCCATAACAAGTGGTGTCCCTCACGGTCCCATACCTTGATATCTTTATCAATAACATAGACAGTGGGATTGAGTGCAGCTTTGCAGATGACACCAAGCTGACTGCTGCAGCTGATTCACTAGAGGGAAGGGGTGGCATCCAGAAGGACCTTGACAGGTTTGAGAAATGGGCCTGTGTGAACCTCATGAAGTTCAACAAGGCCAAGTGCAAGGTCCTGCACCTGGTTCGGGGCAATTCTGAGCATCGAAACAGACTGGGAGATGAACTGATTGAGAGCAGTTCTGCGGAGAAGGACTTGGGGGAACTGGTGGATAAAAAATTGGACGTGAGCTGATAAAGTGTTCTTGCAGCCCAGAAAGCCAACCATGTCCTGGGCTGCATCAAACAAAGTGTGGCCAGCAGGTCGAGGGAGGTGATTCTGCCCCTCTGCTCTGCTCTGGTGAGACCCCACCTGGAGTACTGCGTCCAGCTCTGGTGCCCCCAGCACAAGAAAGACATGGACCTGTTAGAGTGGGTCCAGAAGAGGGCCACAAAAATGATCCGAGGGCTGGAGCACCTCTCTTACGAGGACAGGCTGAGAGAGTTGGTGTTGTTCAGCCTGGAGAAGAGAAGGCTCTAGGGAGACCTTCTTGCAACCTTTCAATACTTAAAGGGTGCTGTTAGGAAAGATGGGGACAGACTTTTTACCAGGGTCTGTCATGGCAGGACAAGGGACAATGGTTTTAAACTGAAAGAGCGTAGGTTTAGATTTGGTATAAGAAATTGTTTATGATCAGAGTGGTGACATATTAGAACAGGTTTCCCAGAGAAGTTGTGGATGCTCCGTCATTGGAAGTGTTCAAAGTCAGGTTGAACTGGGCTCTGAGAAACCTGATCTAGTTGAAGATGTCCTTGCCCATAGCAGGGGGGTTGGACTAAATAATCTTTAAAGGTCCCTTCCAACCCAAACCATTCTATAATTTGGACATCAAGGTTAGACATTACAGAGTGAGAGACTACATATGATCTGGGTGCCTAAGTTCTTTAGCTCTTAAGCTCTATAGCTAATAGAGATCTAGTCAATAAGGCAGTGACCAACACTGATAATAATCAAAGGGTATATTTAAAAGAAATTAGAAGTCTCAGCTCCTAGATTGTCTATTTTTCATTTGACCTTGACTGAGAGTGTGTCACTCAAATGTAGGTATGTGTCACTCAAATGTAGGTATGCATGGCTTGAATGCAAATATAGAAAGCTGGTGAGATGAACCTATCAGCTCCCCTAACCTCAGGCTCCTGCTGCCTAGTGTGAGTTTAGTACTGCCAGAAGGGTACACATATTTTCTTGAAATATGCATTTCTGTAAGAGCTGAGTGAGTATCTATATGCCAAATTTGAGAAAGGGCATTTCCAGTGTTTTGGTTTCCTTATAATTTTCTGAAATTAAAGTTTTAAAACAAACCCACTTTTTGATCTGAAAAAAATATTCAAATATTCTATTCCCACATTTATTTTTTAATTCTTTATGTGCAAAGAGTTTGAAAACTAACATCAACCTGCAAAGTTTTAATTTTGTCTTATCAGCATTTTTCAACAAAATCACATTAAAAGAAGATTCAATTTTATCTTGTTGACAAGCTAGAAGGATTTTAAACAGAATAGATGTAAAATACATGAAAAGATACTTGCCACACTTACAGCAATATTCTGTTTCCATTGAAACAAGATATGTGATAGAAGGTTACACTAACAAAAAAAAGGAGGAAAAGAGAGTAGAAATTGACTAAGAAAAGGAAGAAGATGATGGACCACATATTACCCACAGGTCAAGAACTGTCAAATCAGTATTAGCAGCTGAAATGAAGTACAGGCAGGCATGAATCCCTCCCAGCAACCACCAGTGCCAAAAGGCATCTCAGAAATAAATCCACACTAACACTATGGCAGTTACTTTTTCCACTGACCTTGACAAAATACACTAAGCTATTTGCACTGTCTGCCACAAGAGTACCATTTCAGAAAGACAGAAGGGATTACTTGTGACTCTCAGTATTACAAATCAGGCAGCAGGAATACTACTAAAAAGTTTCACCACGATAAGATATTTAGAGATTGTGTTAAACTTAGTCAATAGCTTTAATATGCTATTCAGCATATTGTGCCTTTAACTCCCTCCTATGTCTCATTAATACTGGGGGCAGGAGGAAGGGGAGTAAATTCTAAATCCACTACTGCAATTTTTTTTTTTTTCTGTTGAAAATGTAATTAATACTGCACAAATTTTTGAATGTTGAAAACAAATTAAAATTGACCCAAAGGAATTAGACCAGACTTTATACACAAGCCAGTGTGCTAGTATTTATTTTAAGTTTTGGTTCAGCCCTCAAACAATGGTTGAATTAGCATTACACCAGTGCCCCATACTCACCTTTTCTGCTAGGGAATGTTCTGCCATATTAGCTACTAGTACATGTAATAAAGATATTTTCAGATCCCAGGGAGCAAATATTCAAGTGTAGTACATTTACATGTGTTAATAAATAAACAAATGCAACTACCCATACTACCATGTAAATTACCTATATAAACCAATCATATTTCTTTCCTATGCATCTCTTGCAAATCAAAAGCAGAAAACAAGTGCTGTTAAAAATCTTGTCCTATTACTCATAGACTGCATGGTCTTCGAAACATCCCAGTAAAAGTTATGGGAATTTGCCTACACATAGATTATTGTTGAATATTTAGAAATGTGATTCAATTACCAGTTAGAAAAACACTTCTGAGGCTAAGATGAATGAGTAGCAATATTTTTATCATCTGACTTACAAGAAAGGAGAAAAGCAAAGTCCAGTTTTAAGATTTTCCTTTCTGGGTGTAATTTGGGAATGCTAAGGGTATTTATATGGCACATTAAAGAATAAAATGTGTAACATTTTCAGTAATAAAATCTGGACAGAGCTTTTTAATTTTTTTCTCAAAAATCAGAACTCAGATAAACTAGGTTTCTTATTAGAAGTGTTTGGAACATGATATGATTATGAACAATCAATATTGAAAACGAATAATTCCAAAAGCATCTGTCTGTATAAGATCAAACTAAAATTTCATAATGTCACGGAATTAAAACTGGGAGTGAAATAAAAGTTTAGTTTTATTACTTTGTAAAAACATCATTTCTAAGACATAACATGATATTTCAAAATGTCATGGTTTTTAATCATATAATTTGGCATTTTATACTTATTTTGAAAAAGATGCCTCACCACAACAATATCTCATTTTACAGCTTTATTATGGTAAAATGAATTTGTAGTATTTATTTTACTCTTGTCAGTGAAGAGAAAAAAAAATAGAAATAAACATATGACACTTTCTGTATTTAAAAACTATTTTAAAAATCTGTGTCTGGATGAACTGGAAATGACCAGGTTTTCTTGGTGTTGTCTATATTAGCGCTTACAGCAATGTTAACTACAGAGAAGCTGAGAATCAGGTGGAACATGTACTAGCGTTGAAGTTTATATGGAAGAGATTTTTGTTCTGTAAAAAGTTGATAATATATAATGGTACTGGACAGCACATACTGTTTGTTAGCATTTTGTTTCAAGATTAGAGCTTTGAAGGCATTAGTAGTGCATGTTGGCTAGTATTTTTAAAATCTAGACAAGACAACATCTAATAGGATATGCTGAATTATTTGTAGGTATTCTGAGGACTAATTCAGACTTAACACTACTTAGTCCACATACTAGTGATAATAACATTGGCGTAGTCTGAATTTCCATTACTCCTCAGAATGCTTTTAGCCAAATACCATTTTGTTGTTTTAAATAATTTCTGTGGTCATTTATACATTTATTTTTTCTGATACATTGACTTATCTATTGTGTTTTGTAGAGGAAAAAAATGTTAGCAGGAATAGTCTTGAAGCAGACAAAAGAACATGCCTGTGTGTATGAAGAATTAAAGGCAATAGACACCAAAATCTGGCATAGTAACTTATGGGAGAACCAAAGTATCTCATCTCAGGGACTCAGATTCCAGGCTTTGGAAAAGTACTTAAAATTAATCCGCATTTGCCAGAAAACTTTGCAACTGTGTGTGTTATTATGCACAAAGAACATATCAACAAACTTTGATATCAGTTATTAGTCATGACTCACAACATCCTTAGGTACTGGAAACCAGTAAACAAGAAATGTTGTCAATATGTTCTTATGCATTGTCTCATGCAGCTTGAGAATAATAGATATTGCTAGGGGAAGGCACCATTTCTTGAAGCACATTTCTCTGTTCCAGAAATATAATTGGGATTTCCTGCCTACTGTAAATCTGTATTTTCACCCAAGGATTTGATTCGTAACTGTTACTCCTTGAAAGAAGACAGCCTCTGCAGTGCACCTCATTGTACATCACCTAAACCACTGCTTTTCACTGTTTCCATTGTTTTGTTTTTGGTTGGTTGGTTGGTTGGTTGTGTGGTTTTGGCAAACCTTAGACATTAAACAGAACTAAAAGATTTTCATTTAGGCAGATTCCCCAAACTGTTCTTAGTTCCCTCCTTAAGTGGCATTCAGGAGGCAGATTTTTCCATTCCCACAGAACAATACTTTACTTACTATCAATCTTTCCTTTCACGTTGGCACAACAATAAACCAAAGTGAAACAAAAAAAATCTCAGTAGCATTTCAACAGTTATGGGAATATATAACTCAAATGCTTCTACAACATCCTTTCACATCCTCTCACTAATTCCTTATTTTCCTAACAATTTCCTTTTTTTCTAATTGATGTGCAGGAAATAAAATCTAATTTAAATTGAGAGTAATGTCTTATCAAACTATGAAAATTGTAAGAAGTAAAAAAAAAAAAGGAAAAAAATTCTGGTATATATTTCAAAAGAGAAGAGAATGTTAGAAAACTGCTCTCCTCACTGTACCCATGGTCTTCACCCATGTAACACCCTTCGAGTTAATAGAAAAAGGACAAACTACATCAAACCAGTTTAAACTGTGATCTCTAACAATAGCCCTCAGAAGTCCATTGCAACTTATGTCAA
>VYZW01036759.1:0-10513 GCA_013401315.1 Balaeniceps rex | reverse complement strand
GGTGCTTAGTTGCCGAGTGGGGCTAAACCACGACAGTCAATGAAAACCAACACTGTGTATCATAAATTATTGTTTATTGCTAGACAAATAAATTACTGTCTTTGAAAATGGACCTACTTGTATGGTTAAAGTTTAAAACAGTGTTTATGGTAGCAATTTAAGCTCTTAAAATACACGCTTTAAAAATAAAAAGACCCACTGTAATGTCCCTCAGCTGCATTTCTGCAGAATAGTCTTAAATCATTCCAGTTACTTAATGCAGCCTGTAATTCATCAGCTCAAATAAGTCAGGCTTGTCAACCGCAGACCCAGATATATGTAATCGTTAAATTACGTAAACTTCATGTATATTATGAACTCTTCATATATCAAATGGCTGCCTTTAAAATTAACAAGTGGTTTCCTATATGCAAAGAGCGTACTGATTCCATGTATCTGAATTTTTTTCTTGAAGTCCAATGTATTTTTGCACAGTCTGGAAATATGAATGATCAAAACAGGGCTTGGAGTAAATGTTGTAAATTAGGAGTGAAGAAAGAAAAAAAATGGATGAACCTGTTGTGATACATCAAGCCACACATGAAAAGCTCACCCATGTATGCAGTGAACATCCAGAACTCCTAGGGAAGTCAGAAGTGGTGACACATCCGAGTCATCCCTTTGGCCAGTGCAGGTAGTCTCTGCCCACACAGACACACTGCAACATTATACTCCTCCTAGGATTTTGGTAACATTAACATTACTACCTAGAACTTGAATAGTATTTTCATTTTTGCATTTCTTTACCAGGACCACTTAATGAATCCACCCACCAGACCAGATGGAGCATTACTAGCTCTGTTAATCCAGACGTAATTATCAGCAATAGTCCATTAACATTATACAAGAGATGAGAAGCAAAACTGGAAGATCCCGTTGCAATCCCGGTGGTCCAGAGTGCTCTCATGAACATGTGAGGGTGTCAGACTGCCAGAGGGCAGCTTTGGAGACTCATATCTCAGGGGTGACTGTGACTCTGCTGTCAACGAGAGATAGTCGTGATGGTGCCAAAACCCTTGGAATCACTCATTTGATGCTGGCATTCAGGCTGGGCATGAGGTGGGCATGAGGGTGGGAGCCAGGTGTGCGTCTCCTGTAAGAAATGTGATAATCTCTGTGTGGATCACCTCTTTGCCAACAGGGCAGTGTGACTGTACATTGCCTGTATTAGAGAAAGGATTTCTAAGTGTGCCATAACAAGTGACTATGAAATTCAGTCTACGTGAGAACTAGTTTGCCCTTTTCAATGTTGATCAGCGGCTTAGAAAGATATTATTTGCTAATATCTTGGGAACAGAAAGGGTATATTTTTGGTGGAAAAACTTAAGGAGCATAGTGGTCCATAGCACTATTACTCACTTATTTACAGATATATACTTATATGCTACCAACAGGGACCTCTGCCTTTGTTCCACAACCCTACACATTAAAAGGAAAATTTATCCCTTTTCTTTGTGAATATACAAAATAATTTTTGGGGACACAAAAAATAGCAATCCCCTCTGTGAAGGAAGGGGAAGAAGTTGGATCATGCCTGTGTTCAGCAGAGTTCTCCATCCAGCCTCACAGGAGAGTTGAACGGTAACAGGAATATAGGTTGGGATGGACATCTGGAGGTCATCTGAGCCAATCACCTACTCAGAGAGAGACCACTTTGAAGCTTAATTAAACTCTTCAAGGCCTTGAACAGCCAAATCTTATATATATTCAAGGATGGAGACTCCACATCATTTCTGGTCTCCTGCTCCAATGTCTGACGACTCTGTCAAGAATGATTTCCTTGTATCTTCTTGGATTTCTCTTTGCTGCACATTGTGTCCGCTGCCATTCATTCTTCTTCTGTGTGCCTCAGAAAAATGTGGCCCTCTCTACAACATCCTGAAGGTAGTTGGAGACAGGAATTACAACCCCCCTTAGCCTTTTCTTCTCCAGTATGAACAAACACAACTCCCTTAGTCTCTCCTCATATGTCATGTGCTCCAGCCCCTAACCATCTTGCTGGCCCTCCACTGGACTTAACTCCAGTACAATATGTCAACTCCAGCATACCTCTCTTGCACGGGAGAGCTCAACCTTGGACACAGCGTAACAAATGAGGCCTCATGAATGCTGAATAGAGGGTGATAATCAGGTCCTTCTGCTCTTACTAACACAGCCCAGGACCCATGTCGCCTTTGCCACCACAAGGGCACACTGGTGATTCATGAACAGGAGATGGCTGACCACTAGTAGGGCTGAGCTACAGCTGAACCTGTGGTCCATGGACAACTGTTAATCCACAAGCTCTCCTGTGGTCATTGCCAGCGTGGCAACATGGAACCGACTCTCAAACGTGACTAGCATGGTTCATCAGACTAGCTGTCATCACCTGTGTCCTGGTTTTGGCTGGGTTAGAGTTAATTTTCTTCCCAGTAGCTGGCATAGTGCTGTGGTTTGGATTTAGGATGACAAGAATGCTGATAACACGCTGATGTTTTAGTAGTTGCTAAGTAGTGCTTACACCAGTCAAGGACTTTCTTTTTCGGCTTCCCATGCTCTGCCAGGAGCACAAGAAACTGGGAGGGGGCACAGCCAAGATAGTTGATCCAAACTGGCCAAAGGGCTATTCCATACCATATGACGTCATGCTCAGTATAGAAACTGGGGGGGGTTGGCCGGGGGGCAGCGATCGCTGCTTGGGGACTGGCTGAGCATTGGTCAGCAGGTCGTGAGCAATTACATTGTGCATCACTTATTTTATATATCCTGTTATCATTATTATTATTATTTTCTCTCCCTTTGCTGTCCTATTAAACTGCCTTTATCTCAACCCGCAGGTTTTACTTTTTTTTCCCCGATTCTCTCCCCCATCCCACGGGGTGGGGGGAGGGTGAGCGAGCAGCTGTGTGGTGCTTAGTTGCCAACTGGGGTTAAACCACAACATGTGGTCATGGTTTACATATGACCTGTACAATCTGGGAACCTGAAGGCTACCATACGGACTCAAGCCTTTGCAGAGCAGCTGTGTAGCACCACTGTGCTGTAATCTGGCTTCATCCCTCTGCACATGCCTGCCCAGCTCAGGTGCTCGGGTGGAGCAGTAGCTAGGGCTTTGCACACAGGAGAGCGCTGCCGGTTCAGCTCTCTTGTCACTACTCATGCAGACCAGAGTCCATTCTTTTGGGCCAAGAACCTGCTTGCCTTGCACAAAGCAACCACTGAAGTTGTTCAAAGTGCTGGGAAATTCAAGTCAAAGACAGCTTTGTAAGATCTATAAAGACATGCCCATAAATTTCTCCCTATGACATATGAGTGACTAAACAAGATACAAACCTCCATTTCACGTTTTTCTCCATAATGCACATCCTCTTTTCCTGCTGCAAATCATTATGCATACAGGCTTTTTTCTGTGTTTCATGCTATAATGTTTGAACACCAGATTTCATTGAAGAAGAGAACAAATTTCCATTTGGTATTATGAAATACAATAGAATAAATAATTTCTGTTCTAATAACGAGCTCTTACCAAGTTTCCTTTGTGCATAAAATGTATTACAGAATTTTAGGAAACACTTAATTTGATTAACAGTCTTCTACGTTAATCCTTTGCTCAGTCACTCTTGAGAGCTGCATTAATTTAACAGAAGCTTTGCCAGGCTGCCTGCATGGACATGGATCAATATCCCAAAAGGCAACCATGCATAAGCTTTGATTTGTGACTTTATGATCAAGTAAGAAAGTCCATCCAATATGAATTCTAATTGAAATATCCAAACCATTATTCCTACTTTTCTAGATTACAATATTTAAAACTGAGCTATCAACAGAGGCTGCAACCTCATATTACACTTTCGATATTGCTTCTGACTACGAATGCGTTCAAAAGTATTTTAAGACTTGGATACTGTCCCAAGTTTTAGGCAACACAGATGCACTCAATTCTAGAGTCCATGCTGGATTTTCTAGCATGCACAGCAATATTACACAGCCATACTCCTTTGCAAAAAATATGTCTCCATAAAGCCAGCACTACTCTTCACATGGATGGGGAAGGAAGTGGGAATATGATCCTGCCTCTTCCAAGATCCCTGCTGAACACCTCCCCAAGAAGTAGGGGCAGAGTTGCAACGACATAAGGACAAATCAAATGACCTTTTGTACCTTTTGTGTTTCTCAGTGAATCAATGAGCTGCTGGGCAGTCAAACAGTGATTTTTCTGCTTCAAAAACTAACCTTTTCAGCATCAACAAACACAAATGTACATTCGCATAGCTAAACCAACGTTACTGGGGCTGCAGGGTCTGTAATTGCTAAATTTAACCCTGCAAGCCCATCATAAAGAGTTCAAACCAACACTGCTAGGTTAAGCACATAGTTAGGAAAGAAAAAATAGCTGTTGGCTATAAAAACAGAAGGGAAAATGAAGGAAAAAATTAAAGAAGAGCTGATGTTTGCAGAGAGCATTTAGCTCCTTTACTGAAAAAGGCCTTGGGGAATATTTGCAAAACAAAGATTAGCATTACTGCCACTGTGCTTGGGATTTCATTATTCAAGGTGACCTCTCTATTACTAACACCTCTTTAGTATTAAACTGCATTTCTTTGACGTGGTTAATGGCTGATATAGGGACAGTTATTACTATTGAAATTTTCTGTTAGGGGTTGGAAAACCTGGGAGGGGAGGGAATAGGATGCAGGAGCATGGAAATGTTGTGTTTGAATTCAAGTCTTGGAGACTTCTGCTGAAGAGTTTTCCCCTTTTCTGCTACTCTATCACACAGATGGGAATTTAAGACGAACCATAGTGGAGATTTTAACATATTACTTCAAAATCCAAATATTAAAATTAACTAGTTTGTTGAAAGATTGCTTTCACACTACAAACTGTCATTCTCACTGCACTTCTGGACAGCACAAGTGGATTCAGTATCATGTCCAGAACCAGGAAGAAGGTTTAAGGACAACTTCATCTGTTGCTTTCTTGTCTCTTGGGACTCTTCCATGTTCAAATTGTTCAGACAATTTAACTGGAGGTATGATTAAATCAGTTTACTCAAACTGATGCAAATCCTCATGTAAAGATATGGTATTCTGGTTCCCATCAGTTTATTTTACATGTGAAGCAATTTAGGACATTAATAAGGTGAAGCTTAAGCCTTCAACTAGGCTACAGTTTTCTTCTGTGCTTTTTTCTCTTTCTCTCCTCCATCTTTCCTTTGCGTTTTTGACTACCCAGCAGTGGTTCTGTCTTTTTTTTCTTCCCACTGTCATCTTTGGATTCAAAACTTCAATTCCATCATTTTTTCAGTTGCCCATGCCAGGTTTATTTTCCCTTGTGGCTGTTTTTGTCCGAGCCAAGTGCTTTCTCTCTGACTCTCTCTTCTGACCTCAATCTTCTTCATTTTTCTTTCATTGCTTCCTTAAGGTGAATTTTGCCTTCATGTTAAATCTTTTTTTCCCATCTCCATACATTCTCCACCTCAGCTTATTGAGTGATAGACAATTGATAGTTAATCAGTGCCATTTGTCTCAGTCAGCTGTCTCATTGCTGCTTCAAACTGACCACCAGATCAGCAGATCAGCTCCTGTACTCAGGCAGACAGTGCTGGATGGATAGCTAGGGAGGAAAGTGGTCAATAAGCTGAGCTTCATGGGCCAAAATCCTACTTATAGCAGATGAGAAAGATACTTGTAATAGAGAAGAGGAGAGGGAGAACAGAGCATGTGGCAGGATTTGTGGGCCAGAGGACCTGTATGATGAGCTTTCTCATTATGTGTTCCAGAAAAGTGAAACTTGAGTGTTTATAAAGTTCTTCAATCACTTGACTCCCCATTTCAGTCTTTTTTAATGGCTTTATTTCTAGCTCTCTGGGCACGCCCAACTTTTTAATGTGGAATAGATAATTTGATCCATTAAGTTTTATTAGTAGATTTGGCTGAATGCTGCTAAGCCCAGTGCTGCTAGCACAAAGATGGGCTGTACAATGTAGTTCTGGTGAATAGCACAGAAATTTCATACAGCTTGCTTCCTGAATCTCATCACCAAACACTACAACTTTCTGGCAGTACTCTCTAAAACAACTTGATGCTCCATGGAGAAGAGTCAGATTCTCCTCTACACTTTTTGCCAGGGAAAAACTGGAAATGGTACTGGAAAACAGCACCATTATATCATGTTGTTTCTTATCCCAGGATGTGATTGCTCTACACAGCATCCTCTGGCAACCTGCGATAACGACCACACAAACAGCTAGCGGAGGAGAATCCTACCTCTCCTGTTTCCAACAGGAAAGAAACACAAATGTCTGTGTGCAAGACTGTGGTGTGCTTGTACACCACTGTCCTTCATTTTAACAATACTGCACTGTGGTTTCATGGTTCCTTTCATTTAAATCCAGCTTGTACCGAAACTGCAAAGGTGCTCCTCTTTGGATGGAGGTGCCCTTCAGACCAGTCTAGCTGCTGCTGCTGGAGACCAGTTCCCTGGTGGCACCTGTAACCAAGCACCTGGTCATGCTGAGAGGGACTGGAAAGCACTGAAGGAAGTCTCCTGTTTCTTAGATGCCTGGAAGTTTATAAACAGGAGACAATCTGACAAAGACCCAAAAGCAACCATGAAATAAAGTGACCCTCTTCTAATCTACACAACATACTGTCAGCATGGACAAAAGTAGCTGTGGGAGTGAAAACTACTTGCAGCGAGTAGAGAAAGCCCCCTGGTGTTAGTGGTCACTCAGGCTTGACTCCTCAGTTCTCTTAGCTCTGTCATCACTGCTTCCTTTTTTTTTTTTTCACATTGTATACGAAACCCCCAAACAAACTGAAGATTCTTGGAGGAACTAAACCCAACATGTAGAAGAAAGTTTCCTCCAGGCACAGCCAGACTAAGGTCTGGGCTAGGTTAGCCCTTCTGGAGAGCCTTCATTAAGCCTGAAAGCAACACTGCACAGAGGCTGAGAAATAGATCCTGTAAAACGGATCCAGGCCATCTAATATTCAGCATGGAGAATATCATGGCATGAATCAGATCTTCAGAGCGGTAATAAAACACAAAAGCCTGTTGGCATGTTGGACTGGATATTTAAACTCTGAAAAAACTCCATTCCTTATCATCTAATACACATTTGGGACATAAGAGGAAGGGCACCTGGGATTATTCTCCCAGTATAAATGAGTTGAAACATACCAAAGTATTGCGAGTTTTTAAACATAAATGAAACATTACATGGGAAGTCATTTGAGCTTTCCATGTTATCCTGTTTTTAAACATAAATGAAACATAACATGGAAAGTCATTTGAGCTTTCCATCTGTTGGGATGGGAGCTAGGCCTGTGGGCAAGCACCCGAATGAGAGAGTGATGCTGAAGGAGCAATGCAGCACCCCAGCAGGTAAGCAGGACCCTTCTCAGATCTTTGGGCCAATCAAGCACTAACTACAGAAAAAAAGACATTTTAAAAGGATTTTTTCCATGGGGTAGCCTGGATTGACAGTAATGGCTATTTTCAGAACACAGCTTATTGAAACCACTTACACATGTTTAGGTTAGGAAATCAACTACGGAGCATGCACATTGTGAAATACAATGGATGTTTGTACCAACTGTAATTGTCTCTTTATTTGCATGCCACTGAGTATCATCAGACACTCATACAGCCAGCAGTGCAAGGCTGGGAAGACAATAATACAATGTCAAAACCAAGTCAAACCATGTCAGCACAAATGATACACTGCAAACCAAAATAAATTGAACATGAAGTCTTAAACCAGCAGGGAGGGCAAGCTTGGAGAACTCACAAAATCAAGGAGCTTTTGAGATATTTCTAATTACTATGAGAAATTCCATGTTAAGAACATATTTGCTCATCCATGCTTCTGCTCATTCTCAGCAGGTGTGTATGGTAGGCAATCAAGGTAATCAATGCAAACACAAAACAGCTGCCAGCTCCCATTTTGGTCATGTTGGGTCAATGCCATCTAGGAAGAGACAAACATGACTAAAACTAATGACTCCATCAGATGGATTAGCAGATTATTTTGTAGCTTCCTCAGAGATTTCAAAGCTAGGTTGGTCCTGCTTGTTCACTGCCAGGCACTGAGAAAGAGGAGCAAATAACCCAGCAGTAGATCTGACATCCAACCTGCTATGCTCCTGCTCATCCACCTACAGCAGATGCCTATGATGTTACTCCTGTGATGTTACTCCTTACACAGGAACCACTTTAACTGACAAGTATCCCTCTCCATAGCTACTGAAGTTGGAGTTACCAGCGTTTTCTTCCAAGCTGTGCTACAGACAGGCTGGGGCACCTTCCCTTTAAAATAAATACACCTGTCACTTGCCTCTATCTTGCAGGGAGAATAAATGCTTTCAGCAGGAAATTTCTTGTATTTGGTTTCAGACCTCAGGGCAATATTTTTCTAAACATCTGAACTTTAGATGTTTTTGTTATTTTTTTGCTGGGAGGAAGGGACATGGAAAGACATCCTTTGAATGCTGGAAATACATTTTCACAACCTTTTGAAAGGGAACAGCTCTGAAGCTTGAGGTAAGAAATAAAACTCTTCCAAAGTATATTCTTCAATTCAGTTAAAAATACCAATTAATCTTCTTTCCTTTTTGAATCATAGAATCATTTAGGTCGGAAAAGACCTTTAAGATCACCATGTCCCACCATTAACCTAGCACTGCCAAAGTCCACCACTAAACCATGTCCCTATGCAGCACATCTACATGTCTTCTAAATACCTCCAGGGATGGGGACTCAACCACTTCCCTGGGCAGCCTGTTCCAATACTTGACAACCGTTTTGGTGAAGAAATTTTTCCTAGTATCCAAACTAAACCTCCCCTGGCGCCACTTGAGGCCATTTCCTCTTGTCCTGTCGCTTGTTACTGGGGAGAAGAGACTGACACCCACCTCACTACAACCTCCTTTCAGGTAGTTGTAGAGGGCAATAAGGTCTCCCCTGAGCCTCCTCTTCTCCAGGCTAAACAACCCCAGTTCCCTCAGCTGCTCCTCATAAGACTTGTGCTCCAGACCCTTCACCAGCTTTGTTGCCCTTCTTTGGACACACTTCAGCACCTGAATGTCTTTCTTGTAGTGAGGGGCCCAAAACTGAACACAGTATTCATGGTGCAGCCTCACCAGTGCCGAGTACAGGGGCACAATCACTCCCCTAGTCCTGCTGGCCACACTATTTCTGATACAAGCCAGGATGCCATTGGCCTTCTTGGCCACCTGGGCACACTGCCGCCTCATATTCAGCCAGCTGTCAACCAACACCCCCAGGTCCTCTTCCGCTGGGCAGCTTTCCAGCCACTCTTCCCCAAGCCTGTAGCATTGCATGGGNGCCCCAGTACTGAGCCCTGGGGTACACCACTTGTGACCGGCCTCCAACTGGATTTAACTCCATTCACCACAACTGTTTGCGCTCCGCCATCCAGCCAGTTTTTTACCCAGCGAAGAGTACACCTGTCCAAGCCATGAGCAGCCAGTTCCTCCAAGAGAATACTCTGGGAAACGGTGTCAAAGGCTTTACTGAAGTCTAGGTAGACAACATCCACAGCCTCTCCTTCATCCACTAAATGGGTCACCTTGTCATAGAAGGAGATCAGGTTAGTCAAGCAGGACCCGCCTTTTACAAACCCGTTCTGACTGGGCCTGATCACCTGCTTGTCCTGTACGTGCCATGTGATGGCACTCAAGATGATCTGCTCCGTAACCTTCCCCGGTACTGAGATCAGGCTGACAGGCCAGTAGTTCCCTGCANCAGGCCTGTAGTTCCCTGGATCCTCCTTCTGACCCTTCTTGTAGATGGGCATCACATTTGCTAACCTCCAGTCAACTGGGACCTCCCCGGTTAGCCAGGACTGCTGATAAAGGATCAAAAGTGGCTTGGTGAGCACTTCCACCAGCTCCCTCAGTACCCGTGGGTGGATCCCATCCGGTCCTGTAGACTTGTGAGCATCTAACCATTTCCCCTTGGATTATGGGGCTTCCTTCTGCTCCCTGTCTTCCAGCTCAGGGGCTGGGTACCAGTAGAACAGCTGGTCTTACTATTAAAGACTGAGGCAAAGAAGGCATTAAGTACCTCAGCCTTTTCTGCATCCTTTGTCACTATGTTTTCCCCCTGCATCCAATAAAGGATGGAGATTCTCCTTAGCCCTCCTTTTGTTGCTAATGTAGTTATAGAAACATTTTTTATTGTCTTTTATGGCAGTAGCCAGATTAAGTCCTAGTTGGCCTTTGGCCCTCCTAATTTTCTGCCTGCATAACCTCACAACATCCTTGTAGTCCTCCTGAGTTGCCTGCCCCTTCTTCCAAAGGTCATACACTCTCCTTTTTTCCCCTGAGTTCCAGCCAAAGTTGTCTGTTCAGCCAGGCTGGTCTTCTTCCCCACCAACTTGTCTTTCAGCACATGGCAACAGCCTGTTCCTGCGACTTCTTGAAGAACATCCAGCCTTCCTGGACTCCTTTTCCCTTCAGGACTGCCT
>VYZW01036758.1:10403-20466 GCA_013401315.1 Balaeniceps rex | reverse complement strand
AATAAGCCATATTTATTCATAAGTCAGGTAGCTTGATCGAGGCAGCTAAATGTAAATGAATATAGAAAGGAAACACTAATGACATATGTTGTATTTCTTCTGTGCCCTTTATGAGTGCTTCAATGAGTCTGCCAACCCCCTTCTCCCAACAGCCTTAAGGAATGTCCTTTACTAGATTTTAGATACAATCTAGATTTTTTACTAGATTTACTAAAAAAATCTCTGAAACACTTTGTACAGAATGCAGCACTTCATGATCGTATCATGCTGTATTACACAGCATTATAATGTAATGTAACATAATTAAAATAAAATTATATAACATAACATAATGACATAACATAACATAGCTTTTGCTTGTAAATGCTGCTATCAGTCTGAAGGTACTATGTTGGTAACTAATCAATATCCTCTGTTTCCTAGATAAAAAGGTAGTTTAGCCAGTAGTCTTCAGTGCAGAATGTAAGCTATCGCTTCACAGAATCACAGAATCACGGAATTACAGAATGGTTGAGGTTGAAAAGGACCTCTGGAGGTCATCTGGTCCAATTCCCCGCCTGCTCCGGTTGTATGCTTCTGGATGGCATTGACCAAGAGTTGTCCTTGCTGAAGAGCATTTGCATGGAGCTGGTTGACCTTCACTTCCTCGGGTTGGGTTGAGATTTTTGAGAAGTGAATCCATCCCGGTAGAAGACCTGAGAGAACTACCTGCTTCATGTTAACTTCCTTTCAGTCAATGCTTGGTGTGTGTAAACGAAACACCTTTAGCTATGTTTGCATCAGTGTCATGACTACAAATACGTATGTGTATGTGTAAACACACAAATACATATAGACAAGCATATTTGAAGATTGTATGTGTGTGTTTAGGTGAAGAACATATACATAGCATTAATGATTGCTTCCTTCAGTTAACCATCAATAATTTTCCTGAAAATGGGCCTAACAAGACGATGAAAGAAGAGTATGGTGGGAAAGGTTCACTCTGACCAGCTGTGCCATATGCTGCCTACATAATATTATCATTTTGGTCTCATTATACTTGTACCCTTAAAACACTGATATTTTTTCTTTCATGTTTAGAAACCTAGCAGAGGATATTGGAAGGATTTCAAGATATCTCTAACCTCTGCTCTGACAAGTCATATATAATAAAAAGTTCTCCTTGGAAACCAAAAAATATAAGCACGCTGGTTAGTGTAAACTTTAGCACTGAACCTCACACATCACAAATCAAAATGAGAAACTATCCGAAAGCTCAAATGTTTGTGAAGACCCAAAAAAAAAAAATCCACACATCTTTTTTTTAGCAGAAGTGATGTGCACCAGAAAGATTATTCTTTAACAGATGATTTAGACAATGAAGCCATTAGTTGGAGGCTCAATATTTATTTGATGAAGGGAAATGTATAGATAGATAGAAATCTCAAAAGAAGTTAGCATCTTTTTTAAGTTTATGCCTTAATAAGAAATTAGCTCCATAGTTAAAGTATAGTAGTAGTAGTATAAGAAATTAGCTCCATAGTTATAAGTAGTTATAAGCTCCATAGTTATAAGCTCCATAGTTTGAACTGTGGAGTAGAATACAGATAATTTAAAATAACTAAGCAATAGTTCTGGCAGAAACAGGAACAAATAAATGAACTGTGATTTGTTGCTCTGTTAATCCAAGTGTGAAATCAAAACAGACTGGAAAACTTTCTTTTTAATTTCTTCTGTTCCTACTTTATGAAGAGTAATAACTCAGTCAGTCTGCTCAGACAAATGTTTTAAAGGGCCCACAATGGAAAAGAGTGAGAAGTTCACTAGATATTGGGAATATAGCATATTCCCAGCACATATTATTCCTCCTTTGAAACAATTACTGATCATAGTTGAACGAATTCAGTGTGCCTTAGGGAAAGTTGGTGACTCAGGAGGGAAAAATACTGTGTTGCACCACTTAAACTACTGATTTTTTTTGTCAAGTAAAACCACTATTTTAATAGTTTACTCCTCAGTAGTGTCTGTGCAGAATGCTAATAGAACTCTTAAATACACTTCAACAAGGAAATTTCATAACAAAGCAGGTGTTGTTTTGTCTCTGCTTTTAGTCTGGGAAGGTGAGGGAATTATCTGTCTTCTCCTTTACATTAATTTGCTTATATTATTTCACAAGCATAGAAGAGTCTGGGGACACCTGTGCCGACTCTGGTTTCTAAGAGACATGTATATGAAAAGGTCAAATTATCCATGTCAGTGTGAATCTCTTAAAAACCGCATAGTGCAATGAAGATAATGTTTATTCTTATCTTTAACTCTAGCATTGGTGCACATCTGGCCTGTACCTGAACTAGACAATTCTAAAAAAAAATCATACTGGAGCCAATACTAACTCAGCTGCAGCAGCGACTGATCTAATGGAGACAAGCTCTGGCAGCTTCTGCTGTTCCCACCAGTATGTCCACTAATCCTTCTTATGAAGAAATAAGAAGTACAGTCAGGCTGAGCACCAAACAACTGCAGTACTCTAAGACCAGAATGATCTTTGTCATGAGAAATATTATTGCATAGAAATTGAATGTTTACCATTTTTTTAACTGCATTGGTAGAATGGTCTTGATTTTTTTAAGTACATTTGAACAGGATCATTCTCAGCTTACTTTAACTAGAGACAAGGCAGATGTTAGATACGAAGCAAGCTCCCTCTATGATCAGTAGAGAACATCCAAAGGACAATTTTTGCAAGTAATCTTGGACAAATGTGTAAACATGTGTAAACACATGGGTGAATATGTGTGGATGCGTGTGTATGCATATAAACTCAAATTACAGAATCTGTAAAACCTAACTGCTTTACAGACTTAAACTAGTACAGGTATACTGGAGCACACAAAAATACATTCCTGGATGCTTCAGGAGAAGCATGCTCTTTTAAAAAATAAATAAATCGTCTTCTATAATGAATAATCTAAAGCTTTTAGGCTAGGTTTCGCCAGTGTAGCAAAGAATGTTTTCTTTCTGATCTCTGTTTCAGTTGCATAAAGTTACACGTGTACTTAAGAATAATTCAGACACTTAATCTCTAGACCAGTCAGAGCATGAAATAGGAATAATGCGACACAAGAGTAAGAGAAAACATGAGATTTCAATCCAGCAACAATGAGATAAAGCTTATTTTTGTCTGGTGCCCAGTGAAATAATTTATATTCATAGAACAATTTTCTTTTTGCCCACACATGCTCCCCAATTGATATAATCTGTGTTCTCCAAACTCTTCTTGCTCAACCTAAACCCTTAGACTCAGTTTCCTTAGCAATCACTGACCAATTTTCAGTATATTTTCTACAGTAATACAAATGAAAGAAACTGCATAAAGAGGATGCAAAAGAAAAGTAAAATGAGGAGCCAAAGCTGTTACCACTGCCATGATGGAACCAAATTTCCAGACATGTCATTAAAATGAGGAGCTAATTGCCAAATTCTGGAGCCAGATTTTACACCTGGATACATGTACATAACTCCCACTAGTTTAATTAGGACCTATTCTTATGTACCAGAGAAGAGGGTTTGGCTTAAGATTTGTAATCATATCACATTAAGAAAACTTGTTCTTCAGGCACAACCAGAAGTTCAACGAGTTAGCGTCATGCAAACCACATTATGTAAATATTTGGAGTCATTACTTTTTCTTTTATAAAACATTTCAGAGTGAGCAATGGGTCCTATTACACTACTTGTCTTATCAGGACAGTGTTGCAAACGGTCATGTCAAAATAGAACAAACAGCAGGGCTAAAGAACCATGAGGCAAAATGCAGGAAATAATGCATAATGAGATGAGTCATTGAAAAGCAAGGTGACGAGGCATTAAAGTGTTCTAGTAATTAATCTCCTGTTCTACTCCACCAGCTATTATCAGAAAGAAGTGAAGAAGTGTTTAGCAATACTGTTACAAACACTACATACAACACAATCTAAGCATTCTTTATCAAGAACACCTTGAATAAATCTCAGTAAAGATATACACAGAAGGCATAATCAGTGCTACAGGCTGGAAGAAGATTTACTGTAATCTGGGCAGTTCTCAGCATTCTACAATTAATATGAACACGTCTGTGGCTAGGATTTAGTTTCATGCTCAAGCATTTAAAATCAGATGTGTATCACAGTGCACCTGTGCACTATGGATCTAATCTCACATAATAGACATGGTGTTCAATTCAATTGCCTAAAGATAGATGTGTGGTGTCTTCTGTAATATCCAAGGGTAGCTAAGATCCCGCACAGGGCTGACATATATGAGATATGACCTACGTGGCATCTGGACAGAAAAAGGACAAGCGGAACAACCTGGACAACTGTATCAAGGCCTTGGCCAATACACGGTCGTAATACAGCATCAAGTGCCACTTGAGATTCCAAGGATGTTAAAACATCTGTACACATCCGATGGATGTGACTCAAGACCAATGGGAGACCTGTGATTTTCCGCAAAAGCAGCTGGAGACCACATGGGAGACTGTAGGGAGTTGAAATGGCACTGAATACAGATGTTCAAGCAACTGCATCATGCCAAATGTAGACTGGAGAGCTACTGGATTCATCCTAGAGTAGACATCCTGAGGGATATTCATTTGCCTAAAGATAGGTATAACATTTGAGACTCCTTTTGGTATTTGAGAAACCTTCACAAGTCAGGCAAGCTATGGGATCGCATATGAAAGACTTGTGCTCTTCTAAAGTGGCAGCTGGATACCTCTCTAAGTCTAAAATTACACTAATCACCTATCAGCAAGCAACAAGTTGTGTATCTATTTTAGATGAACTGAAAAGCTCAATACTGCCTAAACGGACTTCATTGACTACAGTGGGAGCTTGCATAGCATGTAGATTTGTATACTGTAGGCATATATATTTGACTGACTGAATCTGGAGTTGAAATTAAACCAGTTCATTAACTAATGTCAGATTCCAGTGCATCTGAGTTGTTGATGGAAGACAGGACAGGAGTATCACTACTACAATGCCATGTAGCCTGGAAGTCAAACTTTATGCCAGCCAATACTGATACTACAGGACATCCTTAGAATTCCTGTAACTCCATCTTACCTCTAAACTATGATACATAAGCCACACATTTTAATGTCCCTGTACAATGGCCCTGAGTTGAAGCCCACTCTGCTTTATAATCATGGGAAGTGGCACAGATGCTCTTCAGAGGGATCTGGACAGGCTGGATCGATGGGCCAAGGCCAATTGTATGAGATTCAACAAGGCCAAGTGCCTGGTCCTGCACTTGGGTCACAACAACCCCATGCAACGCTACAGGCTTGGGAAAGAGCGGCTGGAAATCTGCCCGGCCAAAAAGGACCTGGGGGTGTTGATCGACAGCTGAACATGAGCCAGTAGTGTGTGCCCAGGTGGTCAAGAAGGCCAATAACATCCTGGCTTGCATCAGAAATAGTGTAGCCAGCAGGACTAGGGAAGTGGTTGTCCACCTGTACTCAGCACTGGTGAGGCCGCACCTTGAGTACTGTGTTCAGTTTTGGGCCCCTCACTCCAAGAAGGACATTGAGTTGCTGGAGCGTGTCCAGAGAAGGACAACGAAGCTGGTGAAGGGTCTAGAGCACAAGTCTTATGAGGAGCAGCTGAGGGAACTGGGGTTGTTTAGCCTGGAGAAGAGGAGGCTGAGGGGAGACCTTATCACCCTCTACAACTACCTGAAAGGAGGTTGTAGCGAGGTGGGTGTTGGTCTCTTCTCCCAAGTAACCAGTGATAGGACGAGAGGAAATGGCCTCAAGTTGTGCAAGGGGAGGTTGAGATTGGATATTAGGAAAAATTTCTTCATGGAAAGGGTCATCAAGCATTGGAACAGGCTGCCTAGGGAAGTGGTTGAGTCCCCATGCCTGGAGGTGTTTGAAAGACATGTAGATGTGGTGCTTAGGGACATGGTTTAGTGGTGGAGTTGGCAGTGCTAGGGTAACGGTCAGACTCGATGATCTTCAAGATCTTTTCCAATCTAAACAATTCTATGATTCTATTCTACAATTCTATGAAAAAAATAGCTTGAAATGACATGCAAAAGGCACAGAAACAGCCTTGAGCCCTTGTTGCATTGAGTACAAGTTGAAAAGTGTAAATGTAAAAATTCTTTGGATTTCTTTCACACCATGAATTGTTTTTACCCCTCACTTATTCCATCTAATGTGTTCATTAAACTATACAGCTTAAAACAAAGAAATTTAAGAACCAGAAACTGAATATATAAGTTTAATATTCTTAGGTAGGGACTTTACATTCTCTTAATATAATGCAAGAGCACAGATCTGGTCTCACACTTCTACCCTGAAAACCAGACAAATGCTTACATGAGAGACAAATAAATGTTTGGTCTATTGCAAATAACTAGTCTACACAATTTTTCCTACTGTAGTATACTCACATAACACAGGCTAAACCTTGGAACACTGAGCTATCTTACCTCTGTCTTTCTTCCAAATAAAAATAAATGCCTTGATTAACATTTAAGCCTTTAACCAAGAGGCCTAATGAATGTGGAATCATTTTTCAACTGAAACACAGATGGCACTGCAAATCTTTTTTTAATTATTATTTCTTCACTTTTACAAGCTAGAGATTGAAAAATTAAATACCATAGAATTAATCACCAGAAGGTCAGATTTTGCACCCACTTGTGTCAGAATGCATCCAAAAAAGGACTAGTGAAGGCAATATATTTAAATTAATGATATATTTATATCACTGAGAGGTGAATCAATCAGGTATTTAAAATGACCAGGGCACAGATCTAAGAAACATACATTCCCAAAAGAATTACCTTCCAAGTGAGGTTGTCAAGACTAGACAATGAGAACTTACATGACAATCCAAATAAAAGGATCCTGATGAAAATTATTCCAAGGTGATTTCAAGTCCTATGTAAGTTTAAATCAGTGGAGCTCTGTTAAAGAGTCCAGCCAAATCCAGTGCTCAGCCACACAGAGGACCAGATGTTTTCATGTCAACCATGCAAAGGACCAGATGTTTTCATGTCAACCTGGAAATGGACTCAGGTTCATAAGAGTATAATGAGTGGGGCCTCTTAAGGTGTAATCATTTCACTGGCATTGGACCAGAGTATACAGTCAGCAACTCTCAGTGTGAAATCAGTGGCTATGCAAAACAGTAAATAAAAATAAATCACTGTATTTTACAGAGTTCACCTTCAGAAGATCCTGACAATTGCTATCTTTTGCCATTCTTTCATTCCAAGTGCCCGAATTGCAGCCCACCACGATGATGATTTGGTAACAGGGAACTGAGGGTCCATGCTACATGTCCTGGAGTGCATGAGAGTCTTTCAAGGATTCCTGAGTTGGGGGATTCCTCGGGAATACGTGAGAATGTGTGCCATGGAAGGAGCCAAGCATGGCACCTCCACACAGGGAACAACCCCTGGAGCCAAGTATCTCCCAAACTGCATCTAGGTCTTAGGTGGAGAGATTTAGCTAGTTCACACTAAACAGAAGCACATATGCGGTCTTGGGGTCAAGATCCAGGGGTGGCTTGGGAAGTTACTTTCTTGGCAATGTAAACTTAACTTATGTCATGTTTAAGACTGGGGTAGCTGTTTCTTGGAATATACGGACTGCAAAGCATGAAGATGTACTCTGAAGCAGGAATCAAAATGGAAAAATGACAAACATAAAATAAAATACATAATGACAAAAATAAAAGTGTAGAGAGTTTACTTTGCCTGGTGTTCTGTGGTTTTCCCCCCAGCAGAAGGATTAAAGATTCTCGTCTCTACCAGGTGAAGGGGCCACCAGAAAAAACAGTCTGACTCATCAGATGCCCTTTGAGGAACAGCCAGAACAAATACAGATGGCTGATAATGCACAGTATATGTCATCTACAGGTAACGTTCAGTCTGAATACATGTTAGAATGGAAGAACCCTGAAATATGAAGATAATTTCTTAGTCAGCCTGACTTAATCATCTGCTCCTTCAGAAAACCCACAAAACATTGTCACTTCCCATAGAAGTTTCTACAGAGAAAAACCTTCTCCTGAGATGTACTTTTTGGAGAATAATCTGAAATATAAATGTTCTGAACCAGTGCATCCCACAGGTATCATGACAATCCTCTGATCAGCATTAATCATTCAGTTTTAAGGTGATTTTGAGGTAAGCAGAAACTCTGCAGCCATTTTGCATGGTGGCAATTTGCCCTGGAAGACTTTTTTCTTATCAGCTCTGTGTCTTTCCTACATGCCTTACTGCCGTGCACCCCAGCAGGAATGAGGAATGAGCGATTCTCTTACTATCTTTTTGCATGAAATGAGAACCTTGCTGAAATAAAAATAGCTCTGGCTGTTAGATACAATACAGTAGTTCTTATGTACTGTAAAGGAAAGGCTGTGCAAGGAAAGTCCCTCTTCCTGGTCATTCATATAAAGTTACCCAGCTACACCTTGCTGGCTCTTCCCATTTCTAAACTGCATTACAAGACAGCGAGAAGTACACTGAATACTTCCATAGCGGTGGCTACAGGAATGTTATGTAGCTACAGATGTGAAAAGAGCTGGTCTGCGTGATGATGAGGGAGGGGAACAGCAATTCCCCCAGACAATCTCTCCCTCTCTCAGAACACTACAGAGATTCGTATTCCAGAGCCATGATAAACTGTGGGAAAACAATGAATAATTGGCAGTCTCCTACAGTTGCTTCAGAACTTAGAGCTACCATGCAGCTAAATGACCTCTGCTTCTGCTAGGTCACCAAGAGGTAAATAACAGGAGAAAGGCAGTAAATGAAGCATTATTGTGCAGACTCTGCCTGTACTGTATCAGTTCTGTAGAAAAATAAAGGTTTCCTGTGTTCTCTTCCTCCATGGTCTCAGTCGTGCAATTAAGCGCAGCGCTACACTATGCATAGTGTGAGTTACTTTGCCCCAGGCTGAGCACTGGGAGGTTCAGGGAAACAAAAAGGTTCCCAGAATGATGTGGTTTACTCAATGAGAGCTTGAGTAAACTCCTTTATATCTGTGGCCTGGAAAATATGGACTGACTGAGGGGCAGTCCCATGCCTGTGCCTTACACTGGGAGGAGGGAAGAGGGGAGCCTGGTCCTGCAGTCTACCTTTCCCTTTCCAAGACATGTGTGCCTCCCCTATGCTTCTCCCCCACTTTACTCAGGCCATAATTTGCAACAGCATCCCTCCCATATACAACTACATTCGCTACAAATCAGTGACTGCATTTTGATATGAAAACGTTACTGGAAGGAGGGAGAAAAAAGGTGTATTAGGCTGGACAGAATGCTATACGTATCTCCTGCCTCCAGAGCCTGACCTTGCTTATAAAGAGATAGTTTATATATACATGGCATTGTAGCATGCCTTGTGGTGATATTCTCAAGGAAATGCTTAGCTCTTCTCTAGCAAAAAGAAGACATGAAAACTGTGGAGTTTTGGTTATGCTCTAAACTCAAAATAAAGCAGACATATGAAATGCAGAATTACAATAAATAAAACTTTTTTGTTTGCTTTACTCCCATGATTTCTAGTCAGTCTCACAGGTTATGATTTACAGTTTTTAAATGTTCAATACCAAGCACATCGTGTAAAAGTCATTTTGCTCAAGTAAAAAGGTGTTTGGCTTGTTATTCAAAATATGCAGCATGATCAATATCTCTGCTGCCTTGAAACCAGAGTTGGGTATGCTCCTAGAAGCCTTTATTCTTGTAAGTAACCCTCATAAACATAAACAGTCCCAATTAAATAATCAGTATTATTCACTTCAGGTGAGATATGTATGGCTGGCCCCTTATCTTCCATATTCTGAATATCACCTTAGATTTGCACCTTGAAAACTCACTTATGTGTGGCTTGGCCACATTTACCATTGAACATCTCCACTTCTTAATTTAAGTCAATGGTTCTTCCAGGGATTTGGGTCAGAATTGCACACTATATTTACACTTCCTTTGAATCTCAAATCTGCCCCACCCAGTTTTTCACAAGCAAAGATTAACCACTTTCATGACCCATTTAGTCACTCTCCCTCCAAGGATCCAGACAG
>VYZW01036756.1:45968-63731 GCA_013401315.1 Balaeniceps rex | reverse complement strand
AAAACATCTAAAAATAACAGTTTAAAATAGGCTTATGATTTGAAATACAATTTTACAATTAACAACTTATACTTAGTAATTCAACTTTTAAAAAAGTTGTTTTACTAAAATGTTTGCCCAGAAGAATCTTAAGGGCATCACTGAGCTTGGTACTAGCACCATGTATTTTAGAAAAGGGCATTTTGTAGTTATATAGTCTAACTAAAGCAAACATAGTTAAGAGCAAAGAGTTACACAAGTCCAATGAAACTGGAGTTCTGGAAGGTCAGTCAGTACCTACCAGCTTTGTCCTATTTAAAAGCTTAGCCATATACTTATAAACTTGAGGAAGGTCANGAAGGTCAGGTACTACTCCTTATAAGAACATAATAAATATTAATTTTAACATATATTTTAGATATGTTTTTGGAAAAGTAAATGTCTTAAAGAGTTTATCAAATGAAATTTCTCTCTTTCTGGAATATAGTAGTATAATCTGAAACCTTTTTTGGTTTTAGTAGTTTGAAACAAACTAGTATATTAAGCTGCCATCAAGTGGTCAGTCAGAATATTGCCATAAACTTATTAAAATGTGCAGACATGGAAAGCTTTATTTTTGCTTGCTGTTTGGTTTAAAATAGTTATTTCCTTTCTTTTTTTTAATTTAAAAATATATAAGAAGATTCCCTTTCCTTCATAAATTCCATTTTTAAACTGAAAGATTTGGAACTTAATGACTAAATGATAAACATTTTATCTAGCACATACTTTACTGTATCTTCTAGCTATTTGTCACTTAAAGCCATTTTTTTGTATTTTCATGATACCGTTGTCTTACGCTTACCTCTGGCTGCCTTCACATGTTGTCTGCATCTGCGCACTTCTCCATCTTCTGCTCCACAGGGCTACAAACCTATACAGAGGTATACTACTTTCAAATCCTGCGTGAGGAAGGAACTCTATAGCAGATAAATGACGGTATGTGTTAGCTGCCCAGTCTGAGTGTGCTGGCATGCTTGCAGGAATGGCTGAATGTTAAACTGTCACTGCTTTGTTTCCCGTTCCAAAATTCAGGAACAGGTTATCTGACTGTAAGCAATGTAGTAGCTCAAAGCGTCACGTTGTGTTTTTGACTGAAGCAATAGAATTTTATTCTGGAGTTGGCAATGACTGACTTGCACCGTCACTGTTTTGTAAGCCAGCTGCAATTTTGTACTATGTTTGAAATAAGGAAAAGTATTCTTTCATAGTTCCTGTTGCTGTTTTCTGTCTGTCCTGTGACCACTTTTCAGATAATTTCTCAGGTACCTATAGCTAATAAGTATTTACCAACGAAGATTGTAGAGGCAGATTTTTCTTCCGGAGAGACTGTTAGTAACTTCATTCTATTTTGATTTATACAGTTACACTTTTGAAAACAATAATGTGTTTTTGGATCGATTAATGTTATTTTCAAAATGTGATTTTCAAAAATCGGCACTGTGCCGACACAAGACCACCATGGCTGTTTCTGTGTATCCACTACATGAATATTCATTCTTACAATTAGATTGTACTGTGGGTTTCAGTGTAAAAACTAGGGTGTGCATATTCTGTAGCTGTATTGTGAAACTGTTTGTCACATGGTGGACACAGCAGAAATGTTTTAGTAGACATTTCTCTTCTTATATAAAGCAAGAGTTTGCTCCTTTGCAGTTGAAGATTTTGGTGCCAGCACTTTTTTCCTGTTTATATTTATAGACTTCACAGTAGCTGCTGTGATTAACAGCTCATGTAGGTCCCAGATGTATTACTTTGCAGAGGGGAGGAACGCCATGATATATGCCATGGCAAACAAGGCCCCGTGGCCAGTGGTCTGGTGTGAGTGAACCTTGTGGAGTAGCCAGCACACCTCGTGCTCCTGAGCCAGGAGGGTTTGACTGTGATTTCTCTGCTGTTTTTAATTCTGAGGCACAATATTAAGCTGAGATTTCTTGTCGAATAACCATCTTCAGATGCCTCCATACATCAGCATACTGGCATCTGACCTTCTGAATCCTCCCCTTTCCTATCATATGCGTCTCTGAGCACTTGTATGCTACTGAGTGTGCTGGGCATCTGGTTTAAATCTTTCTTCCCTAACTCTGAAACAGCATGGCAGGAAAGCAAGGAATGTAGGTACACTAAGCAGAAGTTTCTTTGATTCTGTTTATCTGGGGTGATGGCTGGCTTCCAGCACAGTGGAAAATCTAAGTCTGTAAGGATGAGAGGTGGGGTCCATTTACCCAGACTCGTAGACCACCAGCTCACCAGTCCCACTGATGTTTTCCTTTTGTAGACCCCTGTGCAAGATAGGTAAGGGAGAGGGAATATATCTAAACTATTGACCTATTCCCATGGCACAGCATGTCACGTACACGTACCCCAAACTGTGTTCTTTGGGACTCTTCATGCCATTTTTTTTTTTTCAGTGAAGTGTCACATCTTTTAAACAGGCTGGTTCTTTGAAATTCAGCAGTAAAGATGGCTTGGGGCACGTCCAGGCTTACGCAGCTGATTTGTCCTTCTAGAAAGAAGACAAGTTCCATTTAATCAGCATACACTCTTCTCGTACATATAACATTTATCATGCATAGGATTATTTCTTTATTATTTTGATTAACTATTAATATTTTTTAAACTATACTTCCTCTTTATGAGTATAACCCAAATACCGAAGCATTGTACTAATATGTGAGGAACAGAAAAGGAAATTTGATCTTAACAAAGCATCTGGTTTCTGGGAAGTGTGAATGACTATATGAAATAGTTAAACCAACATTTTAGTAATCCAACTCACCAGTCACATAAGAAGAAATTCATGGCTTTAGATTGATTTTATGTAACTTCATGTAACTTCATCCCTTCGAGACTTTTGACTCTCAAAACTTCCTTTCTTCTTTTCCCATGTCTTTTTAAAAATCACTTTAGGAGTACGTTGTCTTTTTATCCCCACTAATTCTTCCACAACCTACATTGTAGTTGCATACCAAGTACTGTTTAAACTGTAAACTTTTCAAGATACAGAACACAGCCGCTCGCTCACCCTCCCCGCCCCCGGTGGGATGGGTGAGAGAATTGGAAGGGCAAAAGTAAGAAAACTCATAGATTGAGATAAGACCGGTTTAATAATTGAAATATAGTAGTAGTAGTAATAATAATAATTTGTACTGAAAAGGAAAACAACAAAAAAAAGGAACAAAACCCAGGAAAAACAAGTGTGCAACTGCTCACCACCCACTGACCGATGCCCAGCCAGTCCCCAAGCAGTGATTGCTGCCCCCTGGCCAACTGCCCCCAGTTTATACACTGAGTGTGATGTCACATGGTATGGAATATCCCTTTGGTCAGTTTGGGTCAGCTGTCCTGGCTGTGCCTCCTCTCAGCTTCTTGTGCACCTGGCAGAGCATGGGAAGTGGAAAAGCCCTTGACTAGGGTAAGCACTGCTTAGCAACAACTAAAACATCAGTGTGTTATCAGCATTGTTCTCATACTAAATCCAAAACACAGCACTATGCCAGCTACTAGGAAGAAAATTAACTCTATCCCAGCTGAAACCAGGACAAAACCTCAAATATATAAAATTCCCTCATCCCTGCAGAAATATTAGTCAGCTGCTGCTCTTCACTTGAGCGACTGCTCTTTGCGTCTTGTGATGAATTACAGTAACATATCCAGTTGTTAGCTATTCTGAGTTCGTTTTTGTGTGATGTGTTACTTAACTTACAGTATTTCTTCAAATTTGTTGTAAATATTTATTAAAGTTTGTTGCAAGTGTCAGTTAATGGAAATGGAAACTTTAGCCAAAACACATATGAAGTGATTTGGAGTTAGTTACTGTGGAGGAGAACGGAACTAATTCTGTCTTTGCCATACAGTGTGGAGTGAAAGTGAATTTACATAATTCTAAAAATAATTATCTTCCATTTAGTTTATAAATTGAAAAGATAATAAAGACAGAATCATTGGAGATTTGAAATTGAACAATTTCAATTGGGTAATTAAATTTCAGTCTGATGTCCAAAAAAAACACATAAATGTATAGGAAGTACAAAGATCTGCTGCAATTACATCCCAAAGTTAGGTGCAATACAATAACTCTTAATTTTACTTTGTTCCAAATATAAACGTACAGATCATTGTCTGTGCTTTGATATACTTTCTGTGGTAAACGTAGAACTCTGATGGAAGAGATTAAGATACTTGGCATATGTACCATAGATTATACCATACTGTGAATCTGCACCCTGAAAAGGGATAAACAGCACATTATGCTGTACATTACGTATCTCTAAATTGCACTAATGCAATTTACACAGCTTAAAGAATGTTATACCCTTATAATAAATAATGAAAATCTCTCCTTGGGGAATAACTGTACAAGCTCTGTGTGGTCCAAACAGCCGGCAGTGTTCTTGGAGATCTTGTCTTCCTGCATTGTTCGCCCTGCAGGGCACACAGCCTGACTCTGCATCGGCAGGTACACAGAAAAAACAGTTTAGTAGAGAACTGCCTAACAGAGCTGAGAGGAGAACTATACTTCGAATGCCTTATGGAAGACTTATCTAGGAAATTTCTAATGAAGCCCTTTCAAAGTTAATTTCCAAAGAAGGATGCTAGAGGCCAACTTCAGGAGAGATTCAAGTCCATCTGAAAGTACTGTTCGCTGAACTATTTGTGTGCTCAGTAACTGTAATAGATGCTTAACCTATAATTCCAATTTTGTTCACTTCTAAAGTATTGAAAATAAATATTATATGTCACAATTGTAAATGTAGAAAATAAATTGTAAGTTCCAGCAATTTCTTGAAAATCTTACAATTTTTGCATTAAAAGAACTGTTTTCTAGATGTTCTGAATTTTGTGGGGCTTCTAGATTTCTGATTAAAGGTTTTTAGGAAGTAATAGTTAATAGCTACAAACAGAGTCTTGGGACTGATTGGGGAAGGAAATTCCATTTTGAGAAAGACATGAAAGACTTAGGCATGGATTCAGAACCTCATTGCTAGTCATGTTTCAACAATTGCTGTCTTCTATAAATACTTCATTCAGTCAAGCAACACTAAGATGTGTCACATAGTTAATATTTTGAAAGCTTTTAGCTTCCATACTTTGCTAATATACAGTAGCTGAATACATCTGTCATAAGAGATAGCTTTAAAAAAAAACCTGAAGAGGCTGTTCCTTACCAGTTGAAGAGACTTGCTTACCTCTTCTCTAAAGCAAATACAGTGGGAAGTGTGTGATAGGCACGCCTTACTGACTCTCTTACAAAAGTAACTGGAAATTACAGAACCGAGACTGGATCCTAAAACTGACTAGAACCTTAAAAACATACCTGGGTACAGTGGGAGGAAAATGTTCCAGTGAAATGTGAAAGCATCGCAGAGTATGTGGACAAAATGTTCGTTCTGTGGATTTGGTACACTGAGAGTAGATACAACAACAATGCATACATTAGAAATAAGTAGATGAACAGTTAATGTACTTCAGTGTTTCTTTTACTGATTTTCATGAACATTTCTCTGAACCCGTTTCATAAAATAAAAAATAAGTGCATATCTCAAAGCACTGGTTAATCAACTGAATGTGCTTTTCTTAAATAATGCAATGCATTTTGCAAGCAATGCATTTTTTTTCATAAGATTGACCATAAATCTCAGCTAAATTATGCATTCATGTAAGTATTGTTTCTAATATTTCATTTAAAGTCTGGATTATATACTGCTGTGGATTAGATTGTTTTCTGAATATTTACAACTTCTGCATAATGCTTTTTAATTACACAAGATGAGTAATAAGAATAAATGAAGTGTAGGCTTCACTCTCTAATGGTTGGTTTTAAAATACTGCAATGTTGCAATATTTTTAACTTCTTCACTCAGTTCAACCAAAACAAGCTATCAGACAATCTCTCACCTTGACACTGTAACTGTTTACCTCCAGGTACTGGACTTAATTTCTAAGATGGATTACAATTTAAAATTACTTGTAAATGCTTCTGACTTATCTACAATTACAGTTCCTGTTCCTTACTTGGCCTCTTTCCTCAGTTGATGTAATATTTAGCCCCTCTCCATCTTTCTGTACTTACTATCAAAATAGGCTTGTGAAGTTAGGAATAGCAGAAGAAATAATGAAATCCAGCGATAACTACAGGCAGCACAGAGTCTAGTGAATCTCCCAGGCCAGCCTTTGGAGGATTTTGCTTTCCATTCAGTGGGCACTTATTAATGTGAATGAACTGCAATGCAGTTTAGGATTAAGGTAACCTAGTATAAAGAAGCTTTTCTATCATCTGCCTATTTTGTATTTGGCTTTTGCTAATGCCTCAGTTTCATGAACATCAATAATTTTCTATGTTTTTTTTATTTGGTGTTAGAGGTGAATTTTTTAGTGCAGTGTCGACATGAAGAAGCAAGAAACAAAGCTACAGAGGAAGCAGGACACACCTGAATAAAGACGAAATACTTTCTTACAGCTTTTAATATACATAGGCTATTTGTTGAATGCTAACTGTGTGCTGTGAGGTGAGGGTGCATTCTGAATACTTAACCTATGTATCGATTTATAACCACCATTTTACAGAAGTACTTCTCAGCCATATAAGTATTTGATCTTTCATGATTTTGATATTAAAACATCTATCTAGTTTGTATGAGTGTGAGTCAAATTTAATGTAATATTAAGGAATTTAGTGAACAATATTGTTTTCCAATTTCATGTTTTTCACTTTTCACAGGAGACTCCAAAGCATGGTTGGAAGGAATATTACTCTTGTGTGATGACTGTAACCAGTGAACATCTCAGAGATCTATGGAAGCAATTTCGGAGACGAGACATGCTGAGATAAAGGAAGAAGGAAGGATTATCTGCACTGGCTAGAACTATTTATTCCTATGAATTCTTAATGAAGAACAAACTAACCCAGGTGAATCATGAATTGTCCAGCTGCAGTAGAAAACACAGGACTTCTTTTCATTTAATGTAGTGATCATCAACTCTTACAACTGCTTTTAAGTACGTATTTTATTTAAATGACAAACCATCACCTGATTGTCAGAGGTCTTTTTTTTTAAGAGTACATTTTGAATATTATTTTTTATTATTTTGAGATATGTTTGTCATTTAAAAGAAAACAAAAATAAGGTTTACACCTGAGTAGGCAAACATTTTGGCAATGAAGAGAGACTGCCCCACATCAGCTTAGACTGTGAATTTGCCTTCAGAAGAGCACTGTGAAAAGTTTGTGCTAAATTGGGAATGAGAATACATACACTAAGTAGCATAACAATTATATATGAGTTGAATGTACAAATTAAATTCTTAGAAGCTAATAAAGTTGTTATTTAAAAAGAGTAAAGCTGTTATGGTTATAATGTGAATGGTAGGTACTGTATGGACTATAATGTTCAGATTCTCTGAGTCTTATGTTTATTAATTTATCCTTTTCAAAAAATAGTACAGATTTTAAGATGTCTTGCAAGCAGTCAGTATGTTGAAGAAAAGTCAAAATGTTCAAATTCTCATTAAGTAACACACACTTTGTAATATTTATTATAAATTTTATTGCCATACATATAAATTCACTGATACATTTCTGGTAGAGTAAATCTTCATGTGTTTCTTGTGAGTAGTGCACTTTTATATGAAGTAAGATGTGGCACTGAGTAGAAGTTATAGTTGTTTAATTTGCTACTCTGGAATGCAGTATCTGAAAAATAGATAACTAACTTGTGTTTGTGTCAAACAAAAAAGCAAAACAAAACATGAATGCATGCAGCAGTACAGAGCAACACTCACTAAGTAATATTATTTGAATATTATGCATCAAATATTGGACAAAAATTAGGCCTTACAAAGTTTATGGAGACTACAGGCAATCAGTAGCCACCATGACCTTTCATGCCCTGTGGGTTTAGATCTTGCTGAAACAGTAGTAAGGACACTCTTCCATTTGGCTTTCATATTCTCTAAATTTTTTTTTTGCTATTCAGCAGCAGCGTTTTTCCTTACTCCCTTTTAAGGTGATTGCTCAGTGATATGAATTAAACCCAAACAAACACGAACACGTACTTCTTATATCCTCCTTGAAAAGGTTCACTGGACATTAAATAAGTCTGCATCTATTTAGGACCAATCTTGCCTTGAAATATATCCAGCTGAATACACACACACTAAAACTAATGTCAATAAATTGTTATTGGAAAGGCAAATATTTGGTGGAGTCTGACAATTAAAATAGAACCAAAAGAGTGGTTTTAAATCTTTTATTACTCCAGATACCTGTAAGCAAACTTCTCAAATTTGTATTTAGTGTACATGTTGCTCAAATACCATCTTACATCACATGTAAATAGAAAAGATGTGTAGCATCTGTGCAAGTACACCTAAGTTTAGAAATGTTTAATTTATAATAAGATTTATCTCTGCTAAAAATCAAAACAAAATGAAAAGGAAGATGTTTTTTAAGAAATTCTACTCTGGGAATCTTAGGGAAAAAAATGTCCTAGCTGTGGCTCTTATCTGAGAAAAAGCCAGTTCAGAAAGCTTCTGAAGAATGCTGCTTTAGTCAATATTTCATGATAAATACTTACTAAAATTCCACCTTGGTGTCCTTAAACTACTGACAAGAAGAAAAATCAAATAAATCAGGATAAAGGCACAACAGAACATGGATAAGCTGCAATTCCTGTGTGATCATTTAAGGAATTAATTGTATTCAGTGTATCGTCTTGGTACCGAGAACCGTCTCACTGCTTCTTGTCAGCATATGCAAAACCTAATTTGCTACTTCAGTGACGAAGGACAAAAAATGGGAAGCAAGGATAGGGAGTTATTGAAGGGGTTCCCGTCCTTCCTCTTGATTCACTACTGCCCACTCACAGCAATCCTCCCCTTGGAGGAAGCAGCAGCACCATCATCATTTTGCTCCTCCACTGCCCTAGGCAATAGTGCACTTTGCTTTTATGGCTGGCTTGAGACAATTTTATCATTTTTCTATGTATTTCCTAACTATAGTCACTTAATATAAAATAGAATGCGAAAGTGTCAATTAGTTTTTAAGAGTATTTTTCCTCATGTTTAATAATAAGTTATTTAATATGAATATATGCATATAATATTCTTGTTTATTTCAAAATAAATGCACTTGAAACTAATTTTCTTTGCAGTGTATATCATTCAAATTCTTTTGTCATAAAAAATGCTTTTTTTTGCGTAACATGAATGTACAAGTGCTTTGAATTAGAGCATCTCACCATCACAAAAAATGGGACTTTTTTGCTTCTTTTGGTCATTTCTTTAGATAGCTTTGCTTTTCTGCCACAGAATTCTGTATGAAAGAGCTGGAAGCACAAGGACAGACAGGTGAAAACAAAGCAGGGTAATGGGACATGCCATCTGTTATAGAGGCACCCCTCAGATACACAGCAGTCACTGTGCACAATAAAACCTTATTAAAAATATGCCAAATTCCTGGCAGCAGAGAAAAGTTGTATGCCGCAACTAAATTATGTGAAAAGTTGCATAAATGAGGGCTTTTTGTAAAAACCGCTCTTGTTCTCTTCTGTAAGTTAAGAAACCTGTAATAATGTAAGAAGATCATTCAGTGGATGCTTAGACCAGCTGTAAATTGTGCTAAAATGCTAACTGCAGGTTTGGGTAGCTTTGTGATACTAACTTTTGTCTGAGCTCTGACGAATTCCTAGTTCCCAGCAGAATATCCTGTACTGCAAGCTGCTCCCTGGTAATCTTCTGACATTTAAGATCACACTGGCAGTTTCCTTCCTTGCACATTTTGGCAGTAAGTCAATATAAATTACTTCCACTGCAGATTCTTGTGTTCTGTGACATAAAAAGTTACCACCCTGAAGAAAAAGAAGCACTAACCGTGACTTGCAGCAGATTTGTTGGTCATACTGCCTGGTTTCTATAGTTATTTGATCTCTTATTTCCTACCTAAATATCTGGATAAGGATGCATTGAAATAAAATGGGAAAAAATAGAGCAATTTTTCACTCTGATTCGACATTGCATAATCTTCTTTACATAACGATGTGTCTTGCTCTCTTGTCCCACTGAGGACACTTTCAAGACAGTTTCTAGCAAAAGAACTCCAGACTAATACTTGCAGAAGGAAAAGAATCAGAACAAAAGCTCACTATTCAAAAATTAATCTGAAACAAAACTAATTTGTAGCAACACCAAGTCTGAACTCCCCTTAAAATCAAGCCAGAACTAACATGAATATTTTCTAATATATGTGAGGTTTGAACTTGGAGTATTTTTCCCTATATCTGAAAATCCATGAAAGCATTTGGCACCCTGAACCTGTCAGCAGATGGTGCCCTTAGATATATTATGTTCTTTTTCTTACATACACAATTAAATACATGGGGGTGTGCTTTAAACTTGAATGGGTAATGTTAATTTTTACCACTAGTTTGACTTCCAAATTCCTCCCACAAAGGAACATTATTATTAGCCAGGAGCGTTCCATAAAAATACTAGTACCCACTTGAAAATTTTAGTGTAAAATACCTAATTTTATATATATAAACATTCATAGAAACAGCAACATATTAAATGTACTTAAGTTTTAGTAATCTGTTTCTGTTTATTCAATGTAAGCAAATAAACTATTACTTCTGATTTTTTTTAAAAAGTACACAGAGCTCAGTTAGCTATTTATATGTCCACCTTAACTGAAAATGAAATGAAATGAAATAATATCATTGCACAGGAACGTTTCCAGTTCCTGTTTCATAGCTATCCATTGCAAGTAACTTTTCATTTACAGTTTTCTTCTGACAACTAATTTATAATCCTTCTCCTTTTTAAGCAGCCATACCCATAAGCCGTGTTTTTTTAATACCTGTTTCTACCGTCAAGTGGGTTTAGGTGATTTGCCTGAGGTTGTAGGTTCTGGTTTGAAACAATGAACTCTAACTCACTCTAGCCCTGATTCAGAAGCTACAACCTAGATTCAAACGAGTGTGGTGCTGTAAAAACAAACTTTCAAGTATTCAAATCTCTGCAGTAAAATACTGAGCCTGAAGCTAGTTACCTAGGGTCTCTTTATGGATCCATACAGAGAATTGCACGAGATCTGTTTTAAATCGGCAAAATAGCTGAGCTAGTTAACCGGGCAGTACTGAGCATAGGGATGTCGTAAGATGTTGCTCCTGGGAGCTGTGCATTCTCATGCACATCTTTCATGGCCAGTAGCACGTGTGTGACGGGCATGAGATGGCTCAGTTAGGAATTAACAGAGCAAAAAAAAAATCACAAAATCACCACACATGTATGTATACATGTGATTCAACCGAAACAGCTCCCAGTCACAAAAGTGCTGGGGACAGCATATAAGAAGGAGTGGAAATACATTGCCTGAAGCAGAGATGAAGAGCAGGCTAATGGCGGTCTGGATTCAGAGAGACTTGTGCTGCTGTGGTAGTTGCTATCAAACTATGCTTCTCGCCGAGGTAACATCGCTTGTAAAGAGAATAATGTGCCATTGCACTTGGAAACCGCATGACAAAACCCAGTATGAGGAGCAGGGACTGGAATCTAGAAGTCCCTGTGTTAGGCAACTGCCCTGAGAGGCTGCCAAAGCATTTACTTTCTCTGGTCCTGTGAATCTTGCATCCTTTTCTGTATCATTTCATAATGACAGTGGACAAATGGCCAAAACTGGCTTACAGACTGTCAATTAAAACACTTCCATAGGAAATGGAAAGAAAGAAATTGTGGCTGTCACTGCATTTTGTGCAGAGACATATTCTGAGGATCCCTGGCAACAGAAAACATGAACATGGGCAGGTATCTCATCCCTGGACAACGATCGAACCTAGATGTGTGGCCAAGGTACTGAGCGGCTCAGCTCTGTCAAGGCATTTCAGGGCATTAGCTGTATAAAAGTGGGTTTAAATTGCCTGATCTAAAAAAAAAAGAGGCTGTCAGACTGATAGTTTTCCATTTAGATGCCTGCTTTTGGAGTCAACCATTAACCCACATAACTTGTGCTCCAAAGGGCAGAAACCACTGGATCAGTGCACACAGCATGGGGTGTCACTAGATGGGATAAGGTTTCTTACATACAGCTCTTTAGGGGCTTTCCACTCTAGGGGTCATGATTTTTGCCTAAGTAGAGACATGTACAGTAGACCTGGTTTAAATTTTTTGTATTTCTCCCACCTTAAGTGGCAAAAGGGTAAGCAGATGTGGAATGAAAACTCTGAGATTAATATGTCTGGGGAAAAACAATACAATGAAAAAATTACTGCTGAAAGTGATGGAAGAGTGGGTGGATAATAAGCCCAGATACGACTTTAAACAACTTCCCTGAAGGCAGACTCTGACAAATACAGTGTTGTATCAATCCAGGGGTAGCAATCAAGAAATTCCAGGAAGGACTTCACTTGAAAAGGAGCTAAATGAGCCCCCCTGTGGAGAACCAGGCAAATCTCCACATTCTGGAAAAGTAAAAGATAAAATAAAAAAAATCGTATGACAACAGTAAGGTTTGAGTATCCAAACAGTTGCAAATAATTAAGTACCCAGCTAGGATGAATACATCTGGGCCAGCCCTTCAATTCAACTACATCTGACAGCTAGACTGAGACTGGAGAGACTACTAAGCTGCTTGTTTTCATGTAGCTGGGAGCCACAAACTGTACACAGATGGTACTTAACTCCAGCTGGGATGCAACATACATTTTCTAAGTGAACTCTTACACCAGAGACGTTGCAGAGAGATTTCTTTTTCTATGTGTGGTAAGTGTGGTCCAACACCCAAACATTCTGGAGAGAAGCAAGCGGCACGGCCACTGTCGTGAAGGTCAGAGAGCATCCCTGTAGAACCACTGGTTTCCCTAATTAGTGACACCTGTCTGTATGTCTGTGTCTGTGTCTATGTGTATTCCTGCTTCTAGCTGCTGGTCTGTATATTGCCCTCGTGTGAAGGCAAAAATTTATACTCCTGTCCTATTGTCCCTCCTCCTTTTGCTGCTCCACTGAATATGTGGGACACGTGGTGGGGGAGAAAGTATTCCACCATATCAGATTGGTCACATAGAGGAGGAGATGTTCAGAGTCTATAAGCTGTAAGTTCCTAGTCAGATTCTCTGAAAAATACTTCTTAAATTGAGAGCATTTTGCTTGTGTGTTTATTTATCATTCACTGTATTCTGCACATACTTATTTTGGGAGTTTTTAATTGACCAAATACTGTGCTTAAAATCATCAGGAAGTTATTATGGGATCATAAAATTAATCATGCTTTATACAATTTTCAAACAGTTCTAGCACAGTAAATCTGTGACATCTTAAAATGATCTAAAAATATGAAGTCTTATTTTTCCACATTCAGTTGTTGTAACGGTTGTCTTAAGAGTTCAGTGTAATTTTATCGCTGAAATGTAATGAGCTAGATACACATAGGGTATCTCCAGCTACTCATCATAACCTATGAATGGACAGTAAATGTGAACATCTATGGCCAGCCTTCGATATTAAATACGCAGGAGCCTAAATGAATGCTGAAGTAATTCCTTGACAAATGCTCTCTTACTGCAGCACTATGGTATTCAAATCACGCATAAGTTAAGGAGAACACTGTTAATTTACATAATCACTTTTGTTTCTTTTGTGGCTCATTTTACTTTTTTATTCTTATTGGTTTGAAATTTTATGACCTTTCAAACTGGTAAAAAACGGAGTTCTGAAGAGACTCTGTGCTAAATTGTCAATAACAGATAATTTTTCTCTGCTGTATATTAAACATCTTCCCTTACTTGAAATTTCCTTCTATTTAGCCACCATTACTTTATGAGATTGATTATCAGGAATTGTTCACCACACCTTAATAAAATACATTCAAGATGTCTGTGTAATTTCACTAGCCATGTACAAACCTTCTACTACTGTTCGCTCTAGACGGACAACTTAACACAGGAGTAGTTTTTAATTAGGACTGCATGCTCGGGTACCAAGGCAACTTTCTTCAGAAAGAGGCACTATTTCCACTCTCCACTTCTGTATCTAAATCCAGCTGGAATCTACGTGTCAGCATATGTGGAAGGAGAGAGAACCTGCTTCGTTAACATCATCTGACCAAGGACCTTGTCAAGTGGGATGACAAGGAGAAGGGGGGGAAGCCAAACACATGGAGGCACAAACCCAACCGAACAACACTCACAGAGACAACAGCAGGGAACAGCCCTGGTCAGCCAGACTAATTGGTAAGGGTATATGGAGCGGGAGGATGCTTGTTTCAGCAGGATCAGCTGGATGAGGACCTTGTCAAAATGCAGTGAGCACCAAGCTGGACCAGGCGGCAAGTCAGGGACCATGGAGCAGGTAAGAGGGCCTGGGATGTGGGCAGGGGTGTCAGACAGCCAGGGAGGCTGTGGTGGTACTCGGCGATCTGCAATTGCGCGTGTACTTGTGAACACAGAAAGCGGGGCGGGGTGGGGGGGGTGCTTTCTCTAGCGAACTTCAGCCCTGACAGCCGAAGGGGAGAAGGGGACTTTGCTGCTGGTACTTGTGTGAGTCCTATATGTAGGTGCTGTTGAAGTTGCCACTGGTTGAGCAGGAAAGCAGCAGCCATGTCCACCAGCCTGGGACGGAGATGCCGGGTCCCTGGGCTGGGCTCCAGCGGCCAGGCAGGAGGCTGCGGGTGCAGCCCCTTCTTGTAACATCCCTTCACGCTACCTAGGTCGCACAACCTGATACAAAGAATAGTCAGACATGGTAATGTTAGAAATGTATTCCAGAAGAGACACTTTTTAAAAAAATCCACCAGCAATACCTTGCATATACCTTGCCTGAGGGGAAAAGCTGAGGGGTACCACTTATGACAAGAACATTTTGTTTTGATTTGCCAAACACTCAAGCCTCCTCCTCAAACCCCAGCTACCCTCAGCCCAGCTCCTGACAGGAAGAAAAGCCAGTAAATTACCTTTGTTTCCTCTCTCTTCATCCTTGTGAACACTTCATACAAGCATCAATAAACTGTGCCCCAAGCAACCTCGCTCATTGTAGAGAGAGGCTGCCCAAGTACAGTCATTTGGGAAATCTGTCCACGAATACCTAATGGTTTAGATTATCCCAGGATTTACTTTCGCCATAATGCAATGCTCCTTTGAATATGCTCGCTCTTGAGTTGTTCTGCTGCTACCTAAAATTTCTGCAGGTTGTACCACTGAGGGAGGAGGAGAAGGAAAGGCACAGAAGAAAAGGTCTCTCATGACCCATGTGGAGAGTGATGAGAGTCATGGAGGGAACAGAAAGGAACTGTGGGCACGAAGGAGAGCTAGAGAGCCCGCGTCCATGGGGAGAAGCCGCAAGGGCAGGAGAGAGGGATTCTTTAGCGTTCTCTGACCAAAGGATGCTCCAAGGTAATTGGGAGTATCAGTCAGGGCAGGCTTTTTTGTCCCAACTAAATTAAAGTGAAGTTTGACTGTTTATTTCACTAAATGGCCTATTTTGAACCAGAATGACCATGATTTTGGAGTTCTGGTAAAGAGTATGCTATAATTATTAATGTAATTATTAGCATACTAAATAAGAAAATTCTGATTATTGTGAATCTGAGCAGTGAGAAGAGGGTTGTCGTGGCCATGGAAAAGTTAGAAAGCTGGACTACAGAAGCCCATTTCCAGGAAGGGGTAATAAAAAGCCTCTGACCAGAAATTGTATGATATAATTTGAGGTCTTTGTAACACATCATCTTTTTATTCCCACATCTCTGGCAAACTGCCACCTCTCTATATACATAATTTTGTAATAATAACTATTATTTCAAAGAATTAATTACTATGTTAAAAGACTTCTCTACTGTTTACCATGTTTCCCTGGCATGTGTTGTTGTTAATAAGCCCTGTATCACATACAGCATTTTAAAATGGTTTATAGGAGAAAGCTTTTCATAGCTCCCAAGTGCGATGCAAAAAACAAATTCACCCTTATGCATAGTTCCCAGCTGCTGACTTCTCATGGTACAGCCATGTGTCCCTGGAAACACACAACACAGTAGGTGCATGATCCTTTGTACCTGAGAGAGGTCACTGTCAGGTTTTTCCAAGTAAGTGTGAAAAGCCATCAGATGAATTAAACTGTCTTCATTTCTTTTAAATTTTGCCAGTAAAGCATGGGGTATGCCTTCAAGCAGTGGTAATATTGTTCCTTATACTCTTAAAATCTGTTTTGAATAACGATGGATGTTTTCATTAAACATACTAAAGTCAAATCCTTTAAATGTTCTATTAAAATGTTGGCCTCAGTGATGACTTGCATAGTTAATTACAGGTAAAATAAAGTGGTTTTATTGTCTATGTCATGTTGGTTTTGGTGCCTTTCCTCTTGTTTTGTGAAATACAGTAGGTAGGAATATCAAATCTAATTTTTCAGTACCATTCACTAAAACTCTGCCTTTTTAATGTACAATACATAATTCCCCATTATGCAGAATCTTTTCTTATTATATTCCAATCTTTCAATGGCATCATATCTTCTTCATTTCTCTTCTATAATAACCATACATTGCGAAGATGGTTTCACTGAGCTATTCACAATGATATACGAGTCTTTTTCGTGAATAGGCAAAGATAATTTACTGCCATGGGATATGTAATATTCCTCTCGATACATCATTCTATATTGCTCATTCACCTGTTTCACTGTGGCTAACTGAAATTCCTCAGCCTAATCTTACAATAATGAGGGGCGCATGATTTTGCATTACATAAAACTACTGCAGCCATATGGTCAGCTTCTTTTTCTGTCTCTTCAATAAACATGCTAACAACTCCGTTTCATACTCTGGAACCTGGCAGCACACCTACTATTGTTTTTGTCATATTTTCTCTATCTTTTTTTCCTCTCTCGCAGCCTGTTTCCTAATCAATGGCAGTTGTATGCCTTCCAAGTTGTGATTACTTAGCTTCATGCGTGGTCTCCCATGTGAGACATTATAGAAGCCTTTTTTCCAAGTCCAAACACATTTTCATCAACCAGCTCTTTCCTACCTACCGCGCCGCCGATGCTCTGAGACACTCTAGCAGATTGCAGAAATACTATGGGCCGTGCTCGGCATTTCTAATTCTGGAACGATAATTCAGCAACAATTTGGGTGCACTGCAACGCAGTCTGGGCTTACTATGACATTTCACAAGCGTTTCATTACGATGGCCATAACGTAAAGCCTTTTCGGGAAAGAGTGAGTCAGCACAACCCTACGCCACCTTCCCTTGGCTGAACATTCACCAAGAGCAGGGCTGGCCACCGCGGTCTCCCACAGCCTCTTGCTCGCTGTGACGCAGCAGCCTGCAACACTTCTTCGTTGGAAGTTACTCTGAACCATTATTTGCAAGTGAGGCAGCACCTTCCCTAACCAAGTGTTTTAAAGTATTTCCAAGGGCAGTTAAGTATCACCACCCCTATTCCAGAGGCGGAAAAGCCAGAGGAAGCTGCGTTGGGCATCGGGCATTCAACGGCGGGACGCGTCATCGGCGCCTCCAGCCACGTAACACCCGCAGGCTCCTGCCCGTGCCGGATGCCCGAGAAACGTAACTCATTTTGTAATGAGCTGAGCTACTCCGGGGCCCGGCCCCAAACTTTAAGAGAGTGCTTCCCGTTATCGCCCCTTCCCTACCAGGCCCGGGGCGACCGGAACCAGCCGGACCCCGACGGGACTCTCCGTCCTCTCGGGCGGCTCTTGCCCCCCGCCCTGCCCTGCCCGGGGGGAGCGGCGGGCGGGCGGGC
>VYZW01036756.1:2784-45726 GCA_013401315.1 Balaeniceps rex | reverse complement strand
GCCACGCCCGCGGGCCGGGCTGGGGCCGTGGCCGGGGCTGGGGCTGCGCCGCCGCATGCGGCCGGCGACGAGCTGGGCTGGGCGGGCTGGAGACTGGGGGAGCGACCACTCCACTACCCCCGCCCCCGCAGCCCAGTGCCTCCCAGATGGCCGGGGTCGCGCTGGGCCCCCGCGCTGCCTGGTCACTCCCCCCTCCCGCGACCTGGTCGCGCGTAGTTTCCACTCACACACGAGGAGGGAGACGATCGCATCGGGCTTTTCACGGGTGTGAGTTTTCCTCCGTGGCGTGCGTAGCGTGTGACACCCCAGCCCTGGGCGGAGGACCTGGAGACTCCCTGTGCAGACGGCGTCAGCAAAGTTAGCGGTCCCTTTGTTTTCCTCCCACTGCGTGACGGCGCATATACATATATGTGTACATATACATATAAACACCCGGGGTTTTCTGTCAGCTAACGTGGAAGCGGGAACAGGTAACAGAAAATCCCCGCGTCTCCCCGTGCCAGTCTTCAGTCATCTAGAAAATGCTTGGCTGTCACAACTTCTTGGTCTGCCTCTGGCATCGGCAGCCTGCAGTTCATTCAGAAGTCATCCTGACCGCGCTCCTTGGCTCTTCCGTAGCGTTAGGCAAATAATTAATCACATACTGGAGGCTGGGTCTCATCTGAGTATCTCTGTTGAATTGAGTAGTAGCCAGAAGGATCTATTAAATGACCAGCTCGCTAGGCTCCTTTGAATTAATTTCAGGTTCTGTTGCAGTGTATCTTGTAGAAAACAACTTAATCTTTGAATTTTAGAGGCTAATGTAGGGCGTACTGATGTTTCATGAACAGTATTATAATAATGGCACAAAGGAATACAAATTAGCTGTTGTCCCCCCTTCCCCCTCTGCTGTAGGTGACGTTCATAGTGACTGTTGGTCATTTAGCCTCTTTTTAAAGAAAAACGGTGAGGGGAAAATACCCAACTCAAGCTGAGTGCATTTTTACGGCTGTATAACTTTGCCAGACTTCAGCTGTTCATGTTAAAAATCTCAGCAGTCTGGTGCCTAATTTTGGATTTCTTTTTTTTTTTTAACAGAAGACTCTGATAAAATTTTTGTCCTACAGATGCTTGGCTGAGCAGTTGAGATATTGAGCAAAAAATGACTGCCAGGCCTAGCACCTCTGTTTTGGAGGGAGGTATCAAGACTTGGTGTGGTTCCTGTATTGGAGGTGGGCTTTTTACATCTTTTTTTTTCACTAGCAATATTCAAATCTGTTGGTTTTAAGTGTTGCTCTTCAACTAGAAATTGGCTGTGCCCTCATGAGAGGAAGACTCAAGCATCTACCTCCAGTGCAAGGAAGCAAATTGTCTGGAAGGTTGCGGGAGAAGTTGACTGAGCGAGCCTGGAAAGGGGAGCTGTAAGCTGACACGAGGAGGGCAAGGGTGTTTCGGGGGAAAGTGACCCTATGGTTAACATCTGTCCTAATATACACAGCCCCATGATGCTTACACAGTACAGTAGGCTTGATTTGGGCACTAATGTTTGAGTGATCTACTGTATTTTTTCTTCTGTGTAATTCTGTATAACACAGGAAGACTGGGTTTTAGCTTACCTGAAAGCAGGTACCTCTTAAGGAAGTGGCATGCTTGAAACTTGCTTTGAACTATATATATAATTTCTTGAGAACCGCTCAAAGCAAAAGGCCTGCAATGGGAGGGGAGGAAGAGGGAATCCTGGGTCTCTGCTAAAACATCTTTTACTGAATTCCTTTCTATGGACAAAGGTGATTTTTTTGTTTGTTTGTTTCCCCCCCCACCACCCCCCTTTCCCCATTCTGCCTGGCTCACCAGTTTTTGAATTCAGCATAATAGTTGTCCGTGACTTCCGCTAATGCCATCTTTTATCTATATCTGGATGTTTTCTCTCAGTTTTGGCATATTAAGATAAAATAAACTTATGTCTTGTCTTACTAATGAATATTTAGTGTAAACAACAGAAGGAATAGCTAACAACTCTGAGAATGAAAGCCAACGGCAGGAATAGACTGTAAGAATTTCAGCGCTTTGAAGCCAGTCTGTCTGCTCAGTGTCTGCTCAGTGCGTCTTCTATTCCTGCAGCACTGACTGCTGAAGAGGACATACATAGCTGCTTATTTTATTGCAGCTTACTGTCATTGATGCTGACGACAATGTACAGGGCACAATGGGCATGGGCAGTAGGACTTAGCAAGGTCTTTGCACAGTTGTAAGTGGTATATTTGAGCTTTTAGTAATGAGGAAGTGTTTCAAATGTAGTATTTTGAATGTTTTTTGCAATGTCAATTGAGTGTTGTAGGAGGGACTTTTTTTTTTTTTTAAAGAAAGAAAAGGTCTACTAAGATGATCCCTTTCATCCCTAAAGCTGAATAGTTACAGTATTGAGTAGCATTTTAGAAACAAAAAAAAAAGGGGGGGTGGAAACAGAAAAACAAATCCACAACTTTTAACTGTAGTATTACCATGTCTAGAGTTCTTTCTGTTTCATTAGTGGATTCAGTTAAGTGCTTGTGCTGCTTTAACCTTTAAGGAAAAGGAGAACAGTATTGAACACTAGCAAATGGTTATCTTCTTCCTTCTGGTTATAGAATACTGGAATTAAATCTGTAAATGAATTGGTTTTAAAACACCTGCCTAAAAATTACTTCTCTCTAATCCAGTTCCATTCTATTGATCTTGCCGGTATTGTCATCTCACAACCACTGTCCGGCAGTAGTAGTTTCCTTCCCCCCCGCAAATAACTTCCTTTGTGTTTAAAATTAATGGGCCTTTAAGTATTCCTTCCCTTAAAAAATTTTGAGTCTGTTTATGAAAACCTGAGGGTTACAGATTTATTGTTCTTCCTCTAAAAAAGGTGAGGAAATACAGGCAAGGTACAATGAGTACATGGGACTTTGATAGCTGAAGCTACTGAAATTTCAACGTAGGATATATGGAACATCAGCAACATGAAGAGCAAAAGAAATTCTTTCCCCTGGCCCCTGCATCCTTGTGTTTGTACTGTGAAAATACATATTGGATTCAGTAAACTCTGCATATGAAAGAAAATAATTTTTCTTACGTCTTCCTTCTTACGTGTATCTCTAATTCTAATTTGGGTTAGTAGAAATATAAGGGACTTCGGGTAGTTATCCACTTCGTGCTTTGGGTAAGGCAGAACTGGTAGTTATTTGCACTGTTTCTGACAGTTGTTTGTTGGATATGTTCTTAGCAAACTCAGATGCTGAGAACCGTTTTGGTTTTTGTTTTGTTTTGTTTTCCTGCCAGTTCATGATTTGGAGTTGCATGTAAGAGGGAAAATGTGAAAATTTGACAGTGCTGTGACAGATGTGTTTGGTGAAAATATCAACTGTGCTGACGAAAGGATTATCCAATAAATACAAATTGGTTGTGTATGTTCAGTTTTGATCCATTTTTACATGTCACTGATTTTAATTCTAAGGATAATGCGCTTGCTCAGGGAATCCTGTCTGAAAATGCGGCTTGAATTTGTAATTTTGAAGAAGGAGAGTAGATTTGCTGTGAAACGTAGAAATGAGCAGGAAGCATTTCCTGACTACCTGACTGAGGGGAAAGGGAGGAAATACTCCCACCTGGTGAGTGATTTGCCTGATTTGGGAAAGAACAAGTGACTTCAGCACAGTTGAACAGGGGGGCCAACACGACGTTCACAACACAGTCAGGAGACCTCATAGGCCCCATCTTTGTTATTTGAGTAGAATATGTGACTGGGATCTGTCCACTGCTAGCTTCAGTATGGAACAGAAAAACGTGGAATGACATCCAATTGCTAAAGATGTTAATGACGGTGAAAAATCTTTTGCTGGAGGATCAGATTGATTAGTGCTGAATTGAGGTTTTTGACTCTGTAACATCAGTGGGATGGAATTATAGCAGGATAAAAAGCTGCTTAATTCATCACAGTTTAGAGGCAGAATTAATACGTGCCCTGTAGGCATGGCAGAGTGTCATCAGGGGATCAGAAGCGGCAAAAAATATGGAGATAGAAGCTGATGGGGTAGCGGGGGGGGGGAGGTGAGGCCCAGGATTTGGTCAGCTGGATTTGAGCTCTTTGCTCAATATGTTCTCCAAATGAATCAAAGGATTTGTGGTACTTGCTGCTCATGTCTTGTAATCATCTACAGCTTACATTTGGCTATAGAAATACTATCACGTTGTCACATTACAGTTGGCTGTTGCCAAATACCAGTTATATATCCTGTCTGTACGTTGGCTTTTAAGGTAGCAAAGGATTTTGGTCGAAGCAAATTTGTATTTTTATAGTGAGTTTCGCAAACACCACATTTTTTCCTCTTCTGAGATCGCTGGTTACTTTCAGAAAAGTTTCAAAACTGGCAGCTGAAGTGAAATTGTTTCCTGAATTTCAGCCAGCAGAATGCCTGGGCTTTTTTCAAATTTCATTTGATTTCTTTCTCAGACTTTCAAAGACAGCTGCCATTCTCCACTTCTGAAACTGAACTGAAGTTTGTGTTTAAGGATGACTGCTTATCTTTCTATGTAGTGCCTGGTGTACTACCTATAGGTTTTGTGCCTTGAAATTTAAACCATGGCTTTAAGTTGAAAACATAAGGTCAACGGTGAAGATATAATTATTAGATAAGATAGTGTTTTCAGTTACAGATTTAACACTGCTATATATATAACAGCTTGAATAGACGTTCTTGTCAGGGTGTACTCTGCTGAAAAGGATCTGGTCATACAACTTCTCTAGAAGTAGTCTTCACTCTTCAGTTAGTACTTGTGACTTGGAAAGTAAATGGCAAGTTTGTAAAGAAGAAAGACTAGATCAATTCTTAGGCATACTCAATTCAAAAGCAGTGGTTTTGTGACCTTACCTAAAAAGGTACCAAGTAGCAGCTTGCTGCTGGGTAGGTGGGCGGTGATGTAGTTTGATGGGCGCAGGGTTAAAAGGAATTTACCGAAACATTCACAAACACTGTCAAATCCAAGTGTATGGATTATTGATGACTACTTATGCCAACCTTAAATCTCCCAGAAATATTTCTGTTACTTTTGTCCTGAAGTGAAGCACTGGTGGCAAAGTCTCCACCTTGTCACTCTGAATCAATGCAAATCACTGCTCTGTCTAGCAAAGAGAGAGTTTTTATTGCAAGCAATGATTTTTTTTCTAAAGGACTATTGCAGACAAGGATAGAACACTTGTCACAACTATAAAACACTTTTATGTGTACAGAGAACTGAGTTAAACTGAATCTATAGATCAGTGTTTTACAGCTTCAGATATGCTATAAAGATAAAATATGTACTTAGTTTTGTGAATCAGATCCAAGATGTTAAACTGTATAAAAGTTTGAGAGAAACAGCTATTCATAGATGTGGCTGCAGAGTCCCTGAATCAGATGTATGTTATTTTCCCATTCCAAGGTTTTAAATATTTTAAAAATGTACATAAAATATGGAAGCAAGATTTTGTATATCCACTTCCATCAAAGCTTTAAAAAATTAATTGCTTTCTCCAGTCTTTTCTTTTTCTTTTTTTTTTTAATCTAACCGTTACATTTACTGTTCAGGAACTTTGATTTTGGGTTTAGAAGTCAAGCAAAATTTAATGTGAGAAAATCAATGCAAATTTTTTGCATTAATTTTATCTTCCAAAATCTTCTGGGTTTTGTGGTAGCAATGTGTCTTGCCATGTCTCTAGCTACATGGAGACAGATGCCTACTTAATTTTTCCACGGGTGAGTGAGAATAAAGATTTCTAGAGGAAAATGAGCTGTAGTTCAAGAAATGGGAAATCCATTTCTATCACCGAATTAAGGTCTGACCCAGTGCAAGGTGCCTAGCAATGTGGCTTCTCTTCTTACCAAACTCATTTGGTGATGGAGTTGTAGCAGGCAGTTTTGAGATACTGTGGTGCCTCTTCGCTTGCCAAGGCAGCGTTCCTAATGCTGCATGGCTTTCTCCCAGTGAGGAAGACTACCAGCAAGGGTGGGATGAATTCCCCGGGCTTCTCTGGGTGTCCTTTCCGTCCTGGACTTTTTCCTACCTTTTGTAACACAACTTTCTGTCCTCAGTCGCTGTTGTTTTTTGCAGGCACAGGCTGTTTAGCAGCACTGACTACTGAATGTGCTGTTCCTGTTTCTGGCTGCCTGTGGCTCAGGGCAGGCAGGGAACGATGTTTCTGGCTATTGGCATCTACGTTGCCTGAAGTCCTCCGTATGTCCCAGCCTGATCCCTAACTCTGATGAGCACCATCTGCAAGCTACGTAATGAAACAGAGTCTCTAATTATGTGATAGTCTGCTAGTACTGAACTGTAAATGGCATCCTGATGCTTTAGCATTGGAAGGCTGATTCTTAATGAAATTGGCCCCTGCAGTATCTCAGGCAAACAGAGCTGTAACTTTTTAATGACTTCTTGAAGACAGGTCAGGGTTTTATAATTATCTCCGTCTCTGAATATACGGGAGTATCATTCCATTTCTCTCTCAAAGGGTTTTACCCTGTTTCCTCCCAGACTGTAGAAATTGCTTCACAGTTGGATTGGTGTGTCCTTGGTGTTTATTTTAGTCATTGTACACATAAATCCTTTTTACCCCTATTATTTGTATGCTATTTAACTACCAGTAAGTGAATTTGCAGCATTTAAGCTGATATTTATTAATGAGAGGAACACAGTCTGACCTACTTTTCTGTGCACTGCCAGCAATGAATATAAGACCTTGGAAGAGAAATGAGAAAACTGCCAGGAAGACTGGTATAAATGATTCACAGTAGACTATATGATCAAATACTATTGAATACTATAGCAAAGGTGTATCACTGAATCTACTGAAAACATAAAATTTGGTTTAAATAAATATGTCACGTGTGCTGTTCAGAAGGTGGGGAAAATAGCAAATGTTTCTTTGATCAAATCCAAAATTAGAGGGGGTTTTTTGTGTTAGAAAATTATTTTCCATGCACTTAAGTAGTGTGATTTTAGAATTATAAGCATCTTGTGGTTACCCTAAGAAGTCTTTGTATCATGGTCATTCTACAAATAGAGGAAGTTTAAATTTTAAGAGAAATTTGAGAGAGAGTTTGATTTGTAAGGGCTTTTATTGGTTTGTTCCCATGTCATGTTCATTCCCCCCCCCCCAGTCAATTCTGCCACATTTGTGCAAAAAAAACCCAAACCAAACAAAAAAACCCCCACCAACCCTTTATTTCTTCCCTGGTCCTGTGGTATTGCAGATGCCTGTCCATTACTTTCCCACACATTATACCTCCTTCAGGGAGCCTTCGTCAAAGGAGTAGTACTTCACTTTGTGGAAAGCTGCGGGTTATTGGATATCTTGTGTATTCCTCTGTGTCACCGTCTGAGGGGATGTTTGTTAAGCAGCACAGCCAGTCTCCTAGTAAACACCAGTTCCATTAAGTGTGGAGAAAAAAGATGGTAAGATTGAAGATACTGACATCTCTCTGCAGCCTTGCCTCTTACAGTGACTGCAACTTGGGAGCGTATGAAATAACTGTTGAGTTATACTCAGGTGGTAAAAGAGATTAAAATTACAAGATGTAGCAAAAAAACCTTGGTTCTCACTCTGCTGGAATTAACTGGACATCTTTGGGCACTTACGTTTTAGCCTTCATGGTCTGCAGCTCCTGACTGTCAGGAACATTTGGCTTCCAAGCTAGATACCGCAAAAGTTGAAAAGATGTCCACCGAGGAGATGCAGACTCTGAAGACTGCATTTCATCTCAGAGGTGGACAGAAATTTTGAAAAGCTGTAGGCTTACAGTCATGTAGAAATTATTAAATTTGGATTTATTAGTTGTATTGGTCCTTTATTTACAGACGTGTGGAAAAGTTAAAAGTCTCAAACACATTAATTAATACATTTTATCCAAGGTTAAGGGTGGAAAAAAGATCACAACTGCTTTCATAGCAATGGTCTATGCCATTCCCTTGTTAGGAGAGAAAAATACCACAAATCATTGTGAAAGGTTGGTTAAGTAGATTTTAGTTTGAAACTGGTGATTCTGCAATGTATGCTTGGCTACAGCTTTCTAATTAGCAGAGAGTAGTTATTCCAAGAAGACTGGCAAAATTTCTGCACACCTTGCTGGCCATACCAAGTGGAGAAGGAAAATCAGAATTTGAGTAGTGGCTAGTTTGTCCTAATCTGAGAGCTCCAGCACTTTTAAATTACACATCAGCTCTAAAAACACCTTTTGGTTTTTTCTGGTGGATGACTGTTTACTTTGAATTTTACACTTCTTGTGCATTATTGTACTGCACCGTCTCTGCTCCTCAGTGTCAAATGTGTATACATGTTCCCTCAGCTTCTCTATTGCAGTTGTCTAGGTGGATATTTAGCTTATCAAGCTCTAAAGATTTCTCTTAGCTGAACTAGAAAACTGAGGGCAGAATAGAGTTTTCTTTATAGTGGCTTACGCAACTTCTGTTGTGTCTTTCTGATTTTTGTGAAGAACTTCATAAACATGGTAATTTACCATTTTCCCTCAGGTAAGGTAGATGCTCATTTTGGTAGAGCTGTAGTCAAATCTCCATTTTGATAGACCTATTTTATAACTATAGAGTCGTGGAATAATTCATGTTTGAGAGGACCGCAGCTCATCTAGTCCAACCTCCTAATCAAAGCAGGGTTAGGTGTGAGGTCAGGCCAGGTTGTTCAGGGTTTTATCCGGTTGAGTCTTGAAAAGCTCCAGAGATGGAGACTGCAGCATGTCTGGGCAACTTGCTTCACTGGTGGACTGTTCTCATGGTGGAAAACTTTTTCCTTGTATCAGTTCTGATCCTCTCATTTCAACTTCCACCTACTGGCTCTTGTCCTCCCACCCTGTGCCATTATGAAGAGCCCAGCTCCACCTCCTCAGTGCCTCCCTAGAGGTCCTGTTAGGTCCTCCCAAAGCTGTGTCTTTTTCAGGCTGAACAAGCCCTGGTCATGCAGCATCTGCCCAGCTTGGTCGCTCTCCCCTGGACTTGTGTCTTTGTTGTATTGGGGGGCCCAAAGCCCCATAATGTTCTGGATGTGGTCTAATGAGTGTTGCGTAGAGGGGGATAATCCCTTCCCTTGACCGACTGGCTGTGCCCCTGCTAATGCAGCCCCGGAGACTGGCGGCCCTCTCTGATGCCCAGGTGCTGCTGGCTCACGTTCAGCTCTCTGCCCACCAGCACCCCCATGGCCTCTTCCACAGAGCTGCTCCAGCCCAGCCGTCCCCAGGCTGTATTGTTGCAAGGGGCTGTTTCTTTATGGGTGCAGGGCTTGGCCTTTGCCCTCACTGAATTTTGTAAGGGTCCTGTTGGCCCATTCCTCCAGCCTGTCTGGGTCCCTCTAGATGGCAGTCCTGCACATGAGCATACCAGCTGGTGTCCCCAGGGTGGTGTCATCTGTGAACTTGATGAGTGTTCGCTCTTCCAGAGCATTAGTTAAGGTGTGAAGCAGCACTGGTCCCGTGGTATATGCTTGCATTGTGCAAGATCTATTTAAATAGTGACTTCCACTCTATCAACAAGCCTGAGTTTAATACATCAAAGTAGGACAGCATGACTGCTTGGCCTTTCAGTAGGAGTTGCCTTGTGCCTGCTGGTTGAAGACCAGCCTTCTGCAACCATCTTTGTTAGGAAAACAAGAGCGGATGAGAGGTCCGTATAGCTGCTGTCCTCTCGCTCGCAATTGTAGGTGCTATTGTATTGCAGTTTGTAGATTGCTTCATTGGGATGGATAAATGTGTGGTGGAGAGGTTTGGGTGGAAAGGGAAGATCAAAACCATGAGGTTTTGATCACTTGGGAGTTTCTGATCTCTCTGAGATATCTGTTGTGGGGTGGTTATTTTTTTTTTAAAGAACATGACTGAGAGTGGAATATAGGTGTAAGAAAAAGATTTATTCTCTTTCATAAAAGTGGTGACTGATACATGATACCTGTGTACTCCACTTCATGCCTGACATACTTGCACCTTTCTCACTCTCTTACTATCCCCAGATCCTGTAATCCGTGGGCAATTTCTTAAAGAAAGTGCAACTTTTGTCTACTTTCAATTTTTATGCCTTGGAGATCTAAGGTATCGCTGAGTATTGCTGGCAAAACCAGTTCTGGAGTCTGACACCTCCGTCTCAAGAACAGAACATATATAAACAGTAAAACCTGTACAACCACAGTTCAAGAAATAACTGTTATTCAGAGGTGGCTTTTCTTGGGTTAAACTTGAGCAACTTCAGATAGATGGAGGTGCTAGTTCTCGGGAACTGAGCCTGGGAATGGGAGCCAAAAAACCTTATAAGCAATTGGCATTGTCTACCTATTCTTGTGATGAATGTACACAGAATAAAAGCTTGATAGTATGTGGCCTTAAGCTTGTATTGTTTGATGATTACTCTTCCCTCTTTGGTTGAAAAACAAAAGTTTAAAATGGTCAGTTACATCATTTGCTATTTAAACATCATTTTTACTCTTTCCTTTTTTCTCATTTTTCAGTGACAATGACAAATATCGGAGAAAAAGGTAAGATTTTTATTAACTGTTTATAAGTGGAATGCATATATCAGGGTAGTATAGTAGTTTACTAGTAGAATTGAGATCTAACAGATCTAACCTGTTTTTAATAAGTGTATTTTTTGTGTTCCTCAGCTCCTTTTATTATCCCGAATATTGCTTTAGCCATTCCAAATAGAGATGAGGAAAATCAGAACTTTTTACTCTTCTTACTGTCTTTCTGAAGTGTCAACTAAAATAATCCTTACATTCTGTTTTTAAAAATTTTTATTCATAACAAGGAAAGCTCTTGTAAAACCAGGACTTCTAAAGATGAGCAAGGTGTTTGTGCAGAGTGCAACATACTTACATGAGAGGTGACTTCTTCTGCAGTTTCTTTTTAGCCGGTGTCTTTGAAGAAACACAATCCTCCAGATACAGAACCTTTTCAGAACATAATAAAACTGCCTAATTAGCTGTCATTAGAGTTTCTACGGCAAGGCTGTAGCATGTTTAGATTGCTTTTCCAGATGCTATTTTAATACTACAGCGCAACACGGAAGTGTAAAGTGTGGGCCTGCAGAGCTTTTGGAGGAAGGGGTTTGAGGTTAGGAGACAAACCGTATGCTTTTTATGTTTGTGTCATTCCAGCAGGTTTTATTAAGTCATTGGCGACTCCCTCACTTAGAAAAAGTGTTTGCCAATTAAGAAATAGTTGCTTGAAAAACTTTTTTCAGTTCTGTGATCTCTCCCCCCATAAGCGTATCTGCAAACTTCAGCACCTGCAGACTTTGAAATACTTCCAGCTTCTTGCTGCTCTATAGTGTGTATGGGGGAGACAAGTGTGGTGTTAGGCATTGCTCACAAAGCACATTAGAATTACCAGCAAAATGCATTAGAGAACATTAAATTTCCCTACTTTTAGCTGCTCAAAGCCTTGATGAGCTTCAGCCACTCAGGAGAAATTTACCCCGGCTGTACTTCTGCCCTAAGTGTTTTCAGGGGTGAAAACTGGGCAAATGGGGCTCAGCCCTATTACAGGTTTCTGCAAATTTTCAGGCAACTCTAGCTATGCTAGCTGTTTGTAAATGGGTTGCCTTCAAGCAAGGGATACGCCATTTGGGCTTTTTTTCAGGAAAAGTGTAAAATAGAAGGATTTCTGCCCAGGGAGCTGTGGACAGCTCTTCTTTTTCTGCCTCAAAGGAATTGAGGTTCTTATGTTGGACTCGCAACACCCACAGACTCAGTGGAGCTGCTGGGTAGCCCAGCGTCTCCATTGCGGTGCAGGGAAACTGGTGGGTAGGTAACCTGGGAGAAGTGACCGGTCGGAACCTGGGAGAAGTGACCGGTCGGGACCTGGGCCACGTTGGAGAACTGAGGTGCAAGAGCAAACAAGAAGAGCTTAAGTCTTGTGCAGACTTTAAAGGGGAAATATGGCATAATGTCTTTAGGCTAAAATTTTGTCTTCCTCCAGTAATCTTTTTTTTTTTTTTTAAATGTATGAAAAGCAGTTTTCTTATAAATTACAGTTACCGTTCTCACAACAATAAAATATAGATGCACATTAGTAAACGCATAGTGTACAGAACTGATGTGGCTTGCCCTACCTTGCGCTCACTTTATGCCATGAATATACTGTTGTTTAAAAAAATACTGATTTTGTTTGAGTAAATCAGGTTTTTTTTAGAGTTGATAGAAATGTTCTGATAAAAATTTGGACTGTTCCTGCCAAATGCTTGTGCAATAACAAGATGGTCATTTAGTGTATTGTGCTTGATGTGGAGTCCAGTTCTATCACTTACTTATACTGATGAGATTTTTTTTCAGTTTATATACATGGCATATGGCTCTTTTCCCCGTCATCCCAAAAGCTTTGTACAGTGTTGCTCCTCAGATTTTGTTAGCTTTTGTTTATTATTTTTTAACTGCCCAGTGAATAAGTATTTACTGTGTTGCTGCTTTTTTGAGTAAACAAACTTCAACACCAGAAACATTTATTCATTGTTACTTTTGAGGCAAAATTACAAAAAACAAGAACATGCTGGGCTACTGTTCCTGCATTTTATACACACCATCATGCATGTGTTATGGAAAATTCTCTAGCACTGAATAGCATTACATATATAAAAACATGGGCTAACCATACGAGGGCAATATTTCAGATTGTGTAGTGAAAGTACCCGTTTGCCTTTATGATGTTTTTTCACGATCTTATGAATTTATAGAAGTTGTATAAAAACTATTCGACTGTGTAGCTTCCATATAACCTTGAGCTCTTTATGATCTGAGTTCATCTGTACAGCAGGGAATTAATATTTTTCACTGTTGCTGTCCTAGCTGTCCTCTATATGCTGCTTCTCTGCCCAAGGAAGAAAAATCCAAGGAAATACTCTTTCTTGTGCGTTAGAGCAAGTTAATCAGGGGATACAAGTTTTTGATTTACTTTTACTGTAGTGAATTGCTTAGTACAGTGTGGTCTTTTAAATGGAAGCACCTATCCATCCATGGCAGGCTCTTTGGAAAAGTTAATGTTACCGTCTGTATTCTAGTAAAACAACTCAGCATGGTAAATGTTGGCTGGCATCTGTTAAAAAAAATTAAGAATAAATCACTGGCTGTGAAGAACATGAAGTAGTGAATGAACATTTGAATTTAAAGAACCTGCAGGTTTTTAAAAACCGCCCTCCTAAAAATCTAGCAAAACAAATTAACTGGTTATGGTTACTGCTCAGGTATCATATGCATATCCACTCAAAGACTCCCCTCACTCTAGTCATTGTTTAGGTAGCTATACTTCCTTTTGGGGGGTTTGGGGGTTTTTGGTTTTTTGTTTGTTTTTTTTTGCATGGCTAGCAGTCTCCCTACATGGTTTATAAAGCTAAAAAGCAGAGATGCATCAGTTAAATAGGATTTAACGAATGCGTAAAGGGAGAGTGCTTGCTAAATAATTATGGGGCTCTAATAGGCTGTTAACCGTTCCCTCAGACTTTTGTAATACATGTAGCCTGTATCGTGACTTTCCCAACACAGTCTGTATTTGTCTCATGTAAAGCTGCAGTACAGTATTTTTGTTGCAAAGCTTTTGCAGAACCTATGTATTTACATCTGTTAGAGTAACTATCTGTGATACATACAGCATCCGTTTGTAAGTACTAAAATATCATTGGTCTGTTTGTATTAATTCTGTTCCTTCTTGATTTTAGTTGTGTGCCTGGTTGCTTACCACATATTTTTCATGCTGTTCGTCTGGTCATACTGGAAAACAATCTTTACGCTACCAATGAATCCTTCAAAAGAAGTAAGATAAACTTAACTTTTGTTTCTGAAATAGCCTAGTCAAATGCCTGATTTTGTAGTATTTGAATAACTTAGATTCTGATCTCATGTAGTTTTACACTGTGTAGAAAAATACAGATGGTAGTTACAGCCTAGGAGTAAGTCAGATTGCAAACAGTGTAATGACCAAGACAAAAAAAAATTATACCTTGTCTAAGTTTTAAAGGCTTTTTAATATTTTTTTTAAAATTAGATAATATTTATGATATTAAGAAGAAAAAAACCTCTCCACTTGAAACGTATGAGTTATTTGAACTAGCAGCTTAAATCTTTGCCTGGGAATATAATGCTTTTATGTGGGCAAAAAATTTATTTCCCTGTGTTTAAGACTTCTGTTGCCTGTCAGCATCTGTCTGTTGTCCTCTGAATTAAAGCTTCTTTCCCATCTGTTTTGGTATGAAGGAACTTGGGGGTTGTGGTGTGAGCGCACAACAGGTAAGCTGATGCTGGGAAGCCACGGCTGGCGAAGCAGGAAGGGAGCTAGCGTAGAACAGCTGCATGAAAGAGAGGTCTGAGTTAAATACATACCTAGTCTAAATCCAGCTAGTACAGAAGCGTTAAAGAAGAAGGATCCAGTTGTCTTGGAGAATATTAAGATACAAAATCATGTTCAACATGATTTTTTATTATTTTAATTTCACATTCTTTCTAACAAAAAAAAAAAAAAAAGAAAAAGAGAGAAAACTGTCAGTAGCCCTGATGAAAATTCTCCCCATGCAGCTTGGTACAACCGGCCCAACTTTTTGGCCTCTTCCATCCCATCCGTGTACAGAAACCCCACAATCCTCATTAGGTGTCGTGTCACACAACCTCTGAGGTCAAGAGGAATCATGTTATGGCTGCTCTGGAGTTTGAAATATCCACAAAGCCATTATTTATTTCAGCATGGACTCATAACTCTAGCTCCTATAACTACCATGCCAACACAAAATGAATAGCTTTTGATTTCTGCTGTCTGTTGTGCAGAGGTTCTTTTCTGAATAGTTTTCATTCACTAATAAGGTATGTAATTGTGGAAACAAGTAGATAATTCAAAGTAATTGGCATCTTCCTTGAATTTCACGCTGCAGTCTTTACACAGCTTGGGGCAGAGAGGAGCAAAATAAATTAAGAACTTACTTCATTTGGCAATTACATAGCAAAGTATATGCATGTATATGGTGACTGTAGTGATAATTAGAAGGGTTTTCAAATCACTGGGCTGATGCCAATAAAAGGCTTCCAAAACATTTTGACAAATCCTTAGTAATTATAGTGAGATTCCAAAGCCATCATACAATGCTACTGGAGAACTTCAAATGGGATATTAAAAGTATTGAAGTTGGGTAATAGAAAGCAATGTGTGGTGTTTCTGTGTTCTTTGAATTTACACAATGTTGTGGGCAGTAAGTGACATCTTTGTTGTTCCATGTCTTTTTTCCTAATCTACTAGAGCATTATTTTGAAAATTTAATTAGGGTATTTTGTAACATTAAGTTGCTGCTTGGCTTCCAGTTTCTAGCATGAAGTCTGTAAATGTAAAAGGATGTATTTTCAACTTAACTGACTTATCAACTATAGCGAATACTCATTTGAAGACTGAAAAACAGATAAAGCTTTTGCATTTTGTTTTCATGAATACTGCAGCTGGTGTACACCACACAGCCTGTATATTTCTTTTTAAGCTTATTTCAACTTTTTACATGTATGAAAAGCACTGAAGTTCTGGCTGCAGTTTCTCTTTAAGAGACTTTGAGGGACTTCACTTTACTGTGTGCCATTCTGTACCTGTGTGTACCAGCTATATACAAGCATTGCATGAAGGTGGGAGAAAAGATGGTTTCTCAGGCAAGAAGGTTTTGTAGACTTAGGACTACTCTCAGAACCAATACAAAATGATGGAGCAATAGCTCTGTGTACATAATACAAGAAGCATTAAAAAAAAAAAAAGTATTCTGAACCAAGTTTCTGCAGTGAGAAATCCTATGTATCCCAATATAAATCAGTTCTGGTGTTGGCAAATGTATTCTTGCTAGGGAAAAAATGAAAGGTGACCTGAGAAACTCATCCTAAACAGTGAACCTCCAGCTTCTGCTGGAAGATTGTGGGCTTTGTCAGGAAGGTAGAATGGTGCCTTCTCTATGGAGGTGAGAATAGGCTCCTAACTGTGTGTTTCTGTCTGCTTTCTGAGTTTCACAGGCATCACTGTCATTTAGGAAAAAAATTAATATTGTTGTAATGACTAGCCTTTCTGCAGACATAAATGCTATGCAGAGGGCTTCTGTTTCTAGTACAGGTTAGAGACAGCCACTCTTCCTGCCAAATACAGACTTCTTTTCAGAGGTGATTTTGTATCCTGTTTTTCTGATAGAGATACCAAAGACTTTGGCATCTGCCCGTTTCTAGAAGCTACAGCGACAAAGCTGACTATGTTGCTGTGTTGCAGAGGACTTTAGAGTATAAGAAATTTGGACTACTTCATGTATACCATGCGTGTGTCTCAGTAATTTTTACCCTCTCGGCTCTTACTAGAGCAATGTTTGTTACTGCCGTTTTGGGCAGTGACAGAAGTTGTCCTTTTATGCAGGAAGATGTTAAGACGTGGTTATTCTGTCATACAGGACACCCACCTCTTCCTTCTCTCAGCCAATCTCCGAAGTAAAAACACATTCTAACACCTGCATAAAGAGAACAGCAACTCTCCAGTGGCAAGGAATAAAAGGGAAAATGCCAGACACCAGAAGAGAAATAAAGCTATCTTTTCTGCTATTACTAGTAGTGTATTTTCTTTCAGTTAAAGACTGACATCCCTAGCTTATATTCACTAGCTAATATTTAGTATTACAGAAGTAAATTAATGGACCTTTCAAGGGAATGGTAAGCTCTTGATCCTCCTCTTGAAAAGTGACACATTACTTCTGGAAGCATTCAGCATTGCATCAATACCAAATCAGAAATAATTTTAATTTTGTCTTCAGTTGCCATAAACTAAATAAGTGGTCTTAGGAACACTGGGTTATTTGCTGTAATACCTTGTACGTGCTGCTAATCCATCTTTATATAATGAATATTTATTTCTCTTTACGTCTCTACAGATACTTATTTAACTTGAAATTTGATAACATATCTTTGATTTTAAAAATTATTCCAGTTTCATCTATCATATTCAGACAAGGAATCCCTAGAGAGGGAGCCTAGAGGTGAATCCCAGCAAGAAGTCTTAAGACGGGCAGCCAAGGATCTTCCTATCTATACACGGACAATGTCTGGAGGTAAATAGGTGTTCAGGAGACCACCGAAGGCAGGTGTCTTGATGTACTACCTAACCTAATCAAAAAAAAAAAAAGGTCAAGGGTTTGGATTGTAGGGAAGAACTGCTTTTCATACTTCATAAAATAACAGTGACCCAAGAACTTAACTTAAATGTAGCTGCATAAAGCTACATTAATTCATTAGAAGGATTGTTGGACAGTAAATTGCTGCGTACAATTTAGGATTTCAAAGTGGATTGAGAATGCCTTGTTAAATGTTTGCAAACTGACATTAACAAATAGCTTGTAATACTAACGAACTGTGGAAGAGGCTGTAGCAGCCTTTAACTGCATAGATTTCTTCTTTCATAGGTTAAAAAAAATAAAATAATCACTGTCTGCATGTCATGTATAGCTAGATAGATCACAGTAAGAAACTTCCTGGTTTACTTGCTGGTTGTTCAGTTGCAAGAACAGAAATTCTTCCAAACTAAGAGTTAATCTTAACCTACTGATATTGTAAGTTTGTGAATGCTGGCTTAGCTAAGCAAATCCAAGAGATAATCTCATATAGTAAATTAATGCAGTTAGAATAATAGCTTAGAATAGCTATATTGTTGAACAGTCTTTAAAGGTTTTCCAGTCTAGTGAGGTTTTTGTGGGGTTTGTTGGTTCATTGGTTGTTTTGCAGAGCTGAGGGGTTTGGAAGAAAAAACCATGATTAGCATGATTAGCAGAGATTGCAAAAACTGAGCTTTTTGGGTTCACTCTGCTAGATTCAGCATTGCAAGTACTTGAAATAATGCTTCAGTATTTGCAGCTGCTTCTGATCTTGCTGAAATGCTTTCCTGGGGGCTCTGCTGGGCTGAGGTGCTAATATTTACTTTTGTGCAGACTTCAGGAATCAAAATGTGTAACTGTACATTAAGATCTAATCTTGGAACTTTTTTCTTTAGCAATCAGATACTGTGACAGATGCCATCTTGTAAAACCAGATCGTTGCCATCACTGTTCTGTATGCGACAAGTAAGAAAATATTTTAAATAAGTGGTTTTATGAATAAATGGATTTTTTTTTCTTGACACAGAAGCTTTTATTTTTTATGCGTAGATTTTTCAGGTTTAATGTTTTGGCAGAGAAGCTTTTTTATTCCTTAGATTTTTTCCCAGGTTTTTATTTATTTATTTATTTATTTATTTATTTCTAAGGAAGTCTGTAACTTACTCTAATTCATTTGCTGGCTTTCTTGATGCCAACATGGATTACATGGTCTTACACATTCTTTACGTAATGGTTAAAAATTACTAATATTAATAAAGAACTTTCCTTAAGAATTTAACCAAAAATAGCTGATAAACAAAAATTTGCTTCTTTTGTTAGAATCTGAATAAGATCACTACCCATCTCAATCTAATCATGATGTCACTTACATCTTATCCGAGGTAATAAACTTAATATCCTATTTTTCATTGGATAACTTGCAGGTTATTTTTATTTAAAGAAAGAAACAACCAAGCATCCCCCATTTCTAGACTGAAGCCGTAAAATAAAGTTTTTGTTTGTCTAACACAAAATGAAGTTCATCTCCATATTCCCCAGAAGTCTAATTGCTTTCTAATTTAATCTTTGTTTTGGCTGTTCTTCTCTCTGACCTTTCTCCAGTTAGCTTGGATGTCTGTGTGTTTCTCCGCTCTTGCCCCCAGTGATTTAAATTTCTAACTTTAAGAGAAGGGGCTTCCTCAAAGGTTGATTTATTCTTAGCTTTAAGGCTGTTCCAAATACTCTTCAGCTGATAATACATCAAACCTTCCAACATGATTGTGAGGCAGAGAAGACTTTTCCATTTTGTCCAGCAAAACAGCAGAGGCACTGAAAGAGTAACTGAGTTGAGGCAGAAAGAGGATCTTGGTTGTGTTGTATGGGATGGTGGTTGCAATGTAAGATAAGAACGTTCTCGTGTCTGAGCAGGGTAGAGAAAAAGGGTGACCTGTGTTATCCTATGAAATGTGAGTGAAATTTGCAGAATGCCATTAGTTAATATATTTTGCAGAATACCTTAATTTTGTCTTTACCTTGTCAAAATTCACTTGCTTCAATTATATCTGATTTTCTTGTGCATGTTTTATTATGGAGAGTGATCAATTGCAAAAATGTTTGGGATTTTTCATACAGGGTAAGTTCTTAAAAACCTCCTGTTGTCTGCATAGATTTCTATAAAAGCAAATCATGTACTTGGAAAAACATTTATTTGCATCACTAAGTATATAATAATTGAATTAGCACAGTTTCTAAGTCTCTGTCAGAGAATAAACAATAGTTGAAAAACCTGTTCAGAATGAGAACCAAATCCTAAAGCTGAAGTTACAGATTGCGTTTTCTTAAATCACTAAGCTCTTGGCAGAACAAGGATTTTGAGTTTGGGTTACCTACAGTTTACTTGTAGGTAAGCTGTATTATGTGAATTTAAATAGACATCTTTGTTAAATAGATTAGGTAACCAATAGTACATATGGGTAATTCTTAATCTGTATGTGAATAATTGGAATCTGACATGTAACTGTGCTTCTGACTTTTGTTTTTCTTTTGCCTTTTGCGATGCTTGGAATTCTGTTGGGTTTTTTTAAGATGCATTTTGAAAATGGATCATCATTGCCCTTGGTGAGTGTACTATTGGCTTTCTTTTCTTACTTTCTGGTTTGGTAAAACAAACCCTTGAAGGGCCTGTTAAGAAGGTGATGCTTCACTATTCCTAGAGTTAGATGCTTATGTGAAGCTACTGGTCTTGCAGGACCATTGGAGTTATTTACTGTATGTCCTTTTTTCCTAGTTGTGTGATGTGGAAAGAAGTTCATATATCATTTTTATTAGACCTTTGAGTTGGGTAACTCCATGTTTTTACAGTTAGGATGAGGTAGACTTCTGGTCAGTAAGAAAACTTCTTTTACGAATTGCATCTTTTCTGCCTGGACTTTGACTATTACTGTGGCTTAGTTGCATTGAATGATGAAATACTACCCTAGGTTAAAAACCAAAGGGAAGGGCTGTGCCTTGTTCCCCTTACTGAAGCTCACAGGACAGCTTGAGTGGACTTGCCGGAAACAGCAAGTTAGCTCTTTTAGTTTTATGGGTTCTTTGTTTTCTTTCATTTTTTTCTCCCCTCTCCCTCCCACCCTCCCTCCTTTTGCTGCCATGGTGGCCTGCACAGTGGTTTTGTTTTCCTGTCTTTTCTCAGCAGCCCTTGGAACCAGTGAGTAGGCAGGATGTGTAATTAATTTTATGTCAGTTTGGCAGGTGTCATGGTTTAGCCCCTGTCGGCAACCAAGCACCACTCAGCTACTCGCTCACCCTCCCCGCCCCCCCGCCCCAGTGGGATGGGGAGAGAATCGGAAGGGCAAAAGTAAGAAAACTCGTGGATTGAGATAAGAGCAGTTCAATAATTGAAATAATAATAGTAATAGTAATAAAAATTGTAATGAAAAGGAGAACAACGAGAGAGAGAAACAACCCGGGGGGGGGGTGGAACCAAACAAGTGATGCAACCGCTCACCACCCGCTGACTGATGCCCAGCCAGTCCCCGAGCAGCGACTGCTGCGCCCGGCTAACTCCCCTCGGTTTATATACTGAGCATGACATCATATGGTATGGAATATCCCTGTGGTCAGTTTGGGTCAGCTGTCCTGGCTGTGCCCCCTCCTAGCTTCTTGCTGGCAGGGCATGAGAAGCTGAAAAGTTCTTGACTAGGGTAAGCACTACTTACCAACAACTAAAACATCAGTGTGTTATCAGCATTATTCTCATACTAAATCCAAAACACAGCACTATACCAGCTACTAGGAAGAAAATGAACTCTATCCCAGCCAAAACCAGGACAGCAGGTATCTCACGGAAATAATTAAAGATAATTGTTTAGTCAGGTCCAAGTTAAGACGATTGAGTGGTAGATGGCAGTTCTTCACCACATGAAACTGATCAGAAAAGAAGAATCTCCTGCGTTGGACAAACTGGATGGTAGATGGTTCTAAGCAGCTGGTTTGACCTTCTTAAATCAAATTCCTGGGCAGAGGAGACTCAGTCCTGGGGGAGGAAGGGGTGCTGGGCTACTTCTGTCTGTCTTGGTCCTGACTACAGCCTCTGACGTAGTGCAACATGATTTAAGAATCTCCCCTTATTTTGTAGCTGCATGGTAGATAAAATTAAAAGAAATATTTAGGAATATAGGGTAGAGTTACTTCCTACATATTTTTTTGCTGTAGGGATATCAGCATGTGTTAGTAGTGTGCTTCTTGAAAAAAGAAAAAAAACCCACAGGTAAAAACATTGAATGCGGAACAAATTTCTTATAAGAAAAAAGGCTGTTTCCTTTTTTCAGCCTTCTTATAGCTGTCTTGTAGAGAGCTATAAAAAAAATAGCTGTCAGGCTATTCCTGACAAAATATCAGTGAAAAGTCTCAATATTACTTTTATTATTCAGTATTATACATACTTCTCATAAGCTTTATGGTCTGTTGGGGATTTTTTGAGTTGTCCTGCCTTAGGATAGTACATGAAAATGTCCTTCATGTAAACTTCAATTTCAGAATAAAAATCCATTGCATCAAATAACAAATCATAAACTGAGCACTTAAGTGTTGTGTAAAGGGGCAGTGAAGTGATATTTCACTAGGGCATAGACTTCCAGAAAAATAAACTCCATTTTCCTCTCAGTAGCGTTTGCTTATTTTACCTGTTTGCAGACTCTTCATATCCAAACAACATAAACAGACCCATTTTGAGAGAGTATTTACTCATTGTTTTTAATCTAATAAGCAATGGGTGCAAAAAGAAAAAATAGAAATGGAGAAGGTACTTGAAAGATGTATAACACTTCTTGGTGGAGAATTGTTCCTTTTGTACTCCAAGTAACAGAAATGCAGTAGAAAAAGAGGTATTGTCTTGTTTTATTTTTCCTAAGTTGAGTGGATGTCCACAATTCCTTGCTCACCCTGAAAAAGTAGCTATGTGGAAGTGACAAGAGAGTTTTGAAATATCACACAGATGCTGATCAAACTTTATATTAAAGACCCACATTCAAGGGGTCTTTGGGAAATATCACATGGCTATTTTACCAGCAAAAGTAAGGGTGCAAATCAGTATAGTGGGTGGGGTTTAGCCCCCCTGAAAACATCATTAGGTCCTGCTTTGCTTTTCGTGTTGGGATTTTTTGGTGGGACCAAGTTTGGTGGGAAAGACATAGGAAAGAACCTGTGTGATGCTTAGGGAGAGCACGGAATGTTCTGGTAGGAGAAGGATTTCTGGAGAGAAGACAGGTAAAAATAACCTAGGGAAAGTAAGATGAAGCATTTGGAAGGCAGGGGTAGTAAGATGGTAGTCATGTCCTAGCCCCTGGTCAGCTGTTTTCTGCTTTTTGGGAGGCTCTATTTTGGCTGTTACTCCTGTGCTAATGGAAGTGCTGTGATAAATGGAAATACTTAATGCTAATTGCCCTCTAACTACTCCAAAGGGTTTAAGTGATGCAGAAATAAAAGCATTAGTGATTTCTATGCTAGTGCTCCTGCTACTCATACTATAGATGGTGCTGCAGGCAGAAATGTGATGGCTTGAGGCACCGAAAATATAATCTGTATGTAACAACTCTAATATTAACAAGATGCATTAGGAACACCTTAGGAACCATTTGAAACATCTCTCCTTTGTCTTTTGAGTCATCTGAAAAGAATGTAGCATCTCCTTAATTCTGTGATGCTTTTTGTTAACTGAGCTGCGTCACCTTCAGTGCCTTCTAAGTTATTTTTTTGCCTGGTGTTTTCAGTATACTAACTCTTGAGATAGAAAGGATATCTCTTCTTTTTGTACTTCAAAATTAATTGTTTTAAATGTTACCTGTAATCCAAATTATAACCTGGAATGTTCTTTTGTATGAATGTTTCACTGCAATAGCACACCATTATTTAGCAAGTTGTCTGTACATTTATCAGTTTTCCTCTTCCTCAAAATGTTAGACTTCAAATCTAACCACCATTCTTGGGTCTTATGATTTGATACTACATGTTCAAATAGCATAATTACAAAACCTTGGTGTTTACTTTCTCTTTAATCTTTTGATGAACTATTCCAGTAAGGACTCCTCAGTCTGGGGCTTTATCAAAACTGAAGGGAGTGGGATAATTACTGAAAGTTTTTTTTAATGTGTGTACTATATGCAGTAGTGCAAAAGAACCACAAGAAGGAAATCTGTCTTTGATTCCAGAAATTTAATTTCTGGTGAATAACGTTTTGCTTTATATTCCTTTTCTCACTAAACAGTGTTATAAAGTAAAAACTGTCATGGAGGAGATACCATGAAAGTAAAGTAGGGTTATCATAGAAACCTTGCATCTGAATTGCTTGCAGTTTATCATGGAATTGCTAACTTTGACATATTTAATGAAGAAGACACTTCTTCATTAGTGGAGAAGTGGAGAATTGTAAATTTACTTTCCAGTAAGAATCATGATAAGCTTAGAAACATATCTTCTGTTTTGTTTTTTTTAATTAGAACAATATCTTGTGAGCCCTTAATTGCCGTTAATAGAGATGCTTAGCTATTGCTGCATGTTTAAATGGCGATGCTAAATTTAATGTTTAGCCAAGGTGGCATGTTTTGTAAAAAAATAACAAAACAAATAAACCCCCTGTCCACCCTGAGGATGGATGACAGTAGTGTACAGTGAAAGTTTGTTTGGCATTTTAAGATTTTACCCTATTCTGATTACGGTGTGTCCTGCCATTAGTATCACTGTCTCCCTAAAGAAGAGAATAGTTGCGATAATGTGTCCTGTACTTCTAGAAGAAGCTGAAGTTGAGACTTGCGACGCCTTCTGATTTTTTGAGAATTATTTTTCAACACAGAAGTGTTTTCATGGATGTAGTCTTCTCTTAATTAGCTGATCTTTCTGACAGCAATATCAATTAGTTAAAGAAGGTATATGGAATTTTTTTTTTAACTCATATGGAGAGTTATGTCAAAGTTAGCAGTGCAGTGATAACTTTGGTTAGTTTCTTAATGCAACCACATAAAAGAAAAAGGAAGCTGCTTACCAGTAAACTGTCCATGGGCAGCACTCCCATGTTTTTCATTTGGTGGGTGTAACATCATTACGTGTTTAATAGACCTCTAAAATTCATACTACTTACTACATTGCCTCTAATGGGAAGATGCTGTGGTACTAAATGTACCCTCATCTTGTCTCTCTGATGATAGCGTATACTAGTTGCTCATTATCATGTATAAATTCTTTAAAAATGGGAAACAGGTGAACTTGAGCCCGTAAGTAAAAATGTTAAAATGAGATTTATTTTAACATTTGGATGTGTATTTAAATGTTCCTGATCTTTTTTATTTGCTGTCATGTTGTCACTGATATGGAACACTTTCTGTTTACTCAACAGTAGTATTTCCCTCATTATTTTATATAAATGTAAATATTTTTAAGGATCTCCTGTGAGTACTCTTGAGTTTGAGAATCTTACTAATAAAGTTTACACTAATATGTAGTATGATTAATGAAGGAGGATGTGGATTAAATGAGAATGCATTTATTCTCACAAAATTCAACCGAGATTCAAAATCTTGGCTTGTAACTGTCCCAGTTGTTATGTGCAGTATGCCAAATGGTAAAACATGGATACATAAACTTACCTACAAACTAAAAAAGTAACTAACTGCAATCACATGTACATTGGATGTGCTGGGAACAGATTTCATACCATAACTCAAAACTGAATTTCAGTAAACTGTTGAAAGTGGTATTTCCTGGTAAAGTTCTTTGGGGTGTTTGTTGTTTTGGTTAGAATTGCTGCACTAATTTGGGAGTTGAAGCTAAATATATTTCAGTAGCTTGAGGCATCACAGATAGGAAGGAAAACTTGGTTTACATACTGATACTAACTTTTTTAGAGTAAATTAGTCTAATTCTAAATTGGATGAAAGCAAAGAATATAATTTTCTTTACATTCCGATTTTATTTTTACTTTTTTTTATCAGGGTGAACAACTGTGTAGGATTCTCCAATTACAAATTTTTTCTTCTCTTCTTGGCTTACTCTCTACTGTATTGCCTTTTCATTGCTGCAACAGATTTACAGTATTTTATCAAGTTTTGGACAGTAAGTACTCTAATATACATACTGTCTTTAAGTGTATGAAGTTACCACTGTGCGAGAAGTCTTAAGATTCGAGGCTTTACATTGTAATCTAGTATCTCCTAATACAAGGTACAAAAGTTTATCTAATAATCACAGCCCTCTGATTTTTTTTCTGTTTATCATAGTTTATGAAGTTTCACTTATTCCTACATTATTTTGAAGCTGCGCAGAACAATTATGCAGTTATTTATTATTTAGAAAATAGTTTACAAGGGAATTTATTTTATATATAGGTTTTGTTAACTTCTTTTAATGCTATGCTATGAAAAGGCTTCAGGGACATTTTCTAGTATTTTAATTATGATTATCTGGGTTCACAACTTAGGATATTACCTTCTTAGATTTGCAATATTTATGCCGCAGTATAACTACGGCTAATATAATATAAAAAGCCTAATTAAACAAGACAATTTTTGTAAAGATAAATTATTCTTCTCTAAAAGACACTTCAAAGTTCAGATCCAAATTGCAGGTTCTTGTTGTCAGTATTTATACTTTCTCAAGAAAGGGCCTGTTTCTTTAACTTAGATGCTGTCAACAACCTAATTGCATAGAAGGTGTACATAGAAGGTGTATAATTCATTTATTCAGACTCTTGTTGCATGGTACAGTTGTGTCTGCACTGAATTTGATTTGACTGAATAGAGGATTATTAATAATCAAATTAAACAGCTATTTCCCTAATTCTGACAGCATTTTTTTTAATTATTTTTAGAATGGCCTTCCTGATACTCAAGCGAAGTTCCATATCATGTTTTTATTCTTTGCTGCGGCTATGTTTTCTGTCAGTCTGTCTTCTCTCTTTGGGTATCATTGTTGGCTTGTCAGCAAGAATAAGTCTACATTAGGTAAGTGGATTTAATGCTTCTGTGATTAACTGCAAAAAATAAATAATAGATGTATACTATATGCATGGGGGTTGTCGTGGTTTAACCCCAGTTGGCAACTAAGTTGGCAACTAAGCACCACACAGCCGCTCGCTCACCCTCTCCCCCCACCCTGTGGGATGAGGGAGAGAATCAGAGGGAAAAAAAAGTAAAACCTGTGGGTTGAGATAAAGACAGTTTAATAGGACAGCAGAGGGAGAGAAAACAATAATAATGATAACAGGATATATAAAATAGGTGATGCACAATGTAATTGCTCACCACCCACCGACTGACGCCCAGCCAGTCCCCGAGCAGCGATCGCTGCCCCCCAGCCAACTCCCCCCATTTTATATACTGAGCATGACGTCATATGGTATGGAATAGCCCTTTGGTCAGTTTGGATCAACTATCTTGGCTGTGCCCCCTCCCAGTTCCTTGTGCACCTGGCAGAGCATGGGAAGCTGAAAAAGAAAGTCCTTGACTAGTGTCAGCACTACTTAGCAACAACCAAAACATCAGTGTGTTATCAGCATTCTTATTACACTAAATCCAAACCACAGCACTATGCCAGCTAGTAGGAAGAAAATTAATTCTCTCCCAGCTGAAACCAGGACAGGGGTAATGCAAAAAGTGGGCAATCCTATACAGGGGGTCCTTGGATCCTGGTTAGAAGTGCCCGGGTCTGGCAGTGTCCAGCACAGACTCTCCAGTTCTGCTGCTTCCGGGGAAGTTCTGACTCTTTTCCTCCTGCCTCAGGGGGCCAAGTTGTTAATGAACTTATCCTCTTCCTCCCATCCATAGCTTGTTAACAGAAACTGAATAAACTTAAAAAAATAAAATTGAGGTCATGTTGTAATAAACGTTAGACGCACTAACGCATGCTTGCACAAGTGCTTCTTGTTTGGTGTTCCCAGCCCCCAGGTCGGGGTCCTCTGATGTGGTGTCTCAGTCAGGGCAGTGGCTCCAGTGCTTCGTTCCCACCCGTGCCCCCTGCAGAACCAAAGTTCCTCTCTTCAGTTCAGCTACAATTTTGTTTAAAAGCTCTGAAAGGCATAGTTATTAATTCCAAAACTTTGCCTGTACTGGAAGCAAGGAGAGAAAAAAAAATCCGCAAGGCAGGCTGATTGTGGCCCTAGTGTTGTTAGTTTTGATCAACATGAATGAGCACAAAGAGCGAATGTCAGAGAATGATCTGATACAGAAGAACAGACTTTAAGGCAGCGCTTCTATATTTAGTAGTAAATGAACACGGAGATCTGAAGGGCGGTTTCACAGTTGTGAGTCCTGTCTACCATGTAATCATAGATGCATGGAAAGGACTCTGTGTTATGGGTTAATTTTAAAAACCTCAAAGATGGCCTGTACCTCTACTATGGGCATGTATATATAACTGCATTGAATATCACTGTTAAACCAGGATTTCCCACCGCCTGGATGCGTGGTTGTCTGGTTACAAATCTTAAAAAATAAACAAAGAAAAGGAGGTGCAGAAGATTTGAGTGCCTGTTCTATACAATATCCTGGACTGTAATAACACCAATTTGCAATATATTCATTAAAGTTTCTAAATCTCTGAATGCTTTTCTGTTGATATAAGCTGAATTAGAGTAAGACAATGAATTGATCTGTTTTTTCCAGTTCTGTCCAGATTTACTGATATGTAGATGATTAATGGAAAACTTTGAATATATATCATTGGAAGAAAGCTTGTTTACTTCAAGATTTCTCTAGGGTTTGTGGGTTTCTTCAGTATTCTGAAAAATCATCTACTTAGAAATTATTATCGGAAAAAATTTGGTCAATCTAGTTGTAAGTGGAGAAAAGTTTTATTAATGATGCTTAAATGAACAGTAAAAATTAAGTATTCTGTTTATAAACTGTTCATTTTAGTGAAAAAAAAAAGTTGTTCAAAGGTAACCATAATGCAGTACACTTCTAATTCAATATTTCATGTTTTTAAAACAAATTTAATTCCATGCAGGTGATATTCCATGTTTTCTGTACACTTAAGCTACTCAAAATGATCAGTTTGTCTCTTCTTCCCATTTTACTTTGGGAAATTGCTCGATATGTGAAACCCTGAACATGCAGTAGTTTGGTAATGAAGCCATGACAGCTTTAGGTGTGATTGTACTTAAATCATCCTGGGAGCTGTTTTCCTAGCCTAACATGGGCATTTAAAAGGATATCTCTATTTTCCCTTCCCTCTTCTTTTAAAACAGCTTGAAACTAATGCATCCTACATGTTGAAGGTCATTTCCAGCAGTTCATAGCTAAGGATTTACTGCAGAAGGACCATCTCTGTATGGTTCTAGCATGGTTCGTGTGAGCTGTACTGTCAGGACATTAGGACATAGTTTGCCTACTATATATAGCCAATTAAGGGAATTAAATGGCTATCACTCACTTGGTAGAAAGTGAATGAGTTTTTTGCTTCAGGCACTTTCCAATACTTGAAGCTATATGCAGCTCTCTTCTCCAGAAATTTAGGTTGGATGTCCATGGGGAGTATGATCTGGGTCTACGAGTACAGTGCTTTCTTTATGCAGCTGTAAAAACACCCAATATTTTCATACCCCAGGGTGTGAAAAGCTAGTTTTAATACTAAAGTGGGTTAAGCTTTTCTTCTTTTCCATTACTCTTTGTGTAGTAAACCCTTTGTTTAGGTTTTTCTTTCTTGAACACTCTCTGTGGTATAGTCACATGCTGAAATCTGCATATAACATAAAAAGTGAGTTCCTCGCTCTTCCTTGCCTTGATTAGGGAGGAAGGGTGGAGGAGACTTCCACCCTTCCTCAGCCGTAGGACTTCTCTGCATGCACAGTGACTGTGTAGCACTGACTTCGGCTTTCATGTGTGGACTAGCTTTCTCAGTCATTTGGGCAGTACAGCTTTTCCTCTTGGATGATGGTATCAGGGCAATTGCCTAAATGCCGGTGTGAAACTTAAACATGCTATCTTGCGAAGAAATCTAATCAAATTTTTTTTTTCTTTTAAGAGGTATTCAGAACTCCCATATTTCGTCATAGAACAGACAAGAATGGCTTTAGCTTGGGCTTCAGCAAAAACCTAAGGCAGGTGTTTGGCGATGAGAAGAAATACTGGTTGCTGCCTGTGTTTTCAAGGTATGCTCAGTTTTTAATGCTTCATTTGTTGAAACTGTTGAATAATCAGGATCCACAGGGTTGGAGGGTGGTTAGCTTTTTGAAATAAGATAAAGTAATATTCACTTTAGAAAAAACAGTTCTTCGAATGGTTTTTTTTGTATGTATGACACTAATTGTGAATTTTGCAGTCTAGGGGATGGTTGCTCCTTCCCAACTTGCCTTGTTAATCAGGATCCTGAGCAAGCTTCCACACCTGGTGGTCTTAATTCAACATCCAAAAAGTAATCTGCTTTTTGTTACTCATTTCAAATAGTTGATATTCTGTTTCTTCCTGTGCACACATAAATAGAACCATGTATAAGATACTTAAAAGTGGTCAGCAAATAAATAAATACAAGTCAGATTTTAAACAGCTAAGCTGTAATTCAGCCAATCCTCAGACTTATAATTAAATTTATAGAAATGTTTGTCTCAGTTCAGTGGCATTCCAGGACCTGAATTTTCCACGCCTGCCTAAACAGTATCTATCTGAAACATTCTGTTCTGCATACATAGGAGACAGTTAGTCAGTCTGCCTGGGATACAGCTGCATTACCTTGCAAGGCTTTTGGGGGAGGCCTGCTTCTTCGTATCTGGTGAAAAGATGCTTTGCATAAGGGAATCCCAGATCTCGGCACTTGTGCTGAAGCACAAGAAGCTGCGTATTAAATGCATGTGGTTTATTTCTGCTGATAATAGGATACATTTTCTTAATCCTTGTCCTTCAAGGCCATGACATCCTTAGAAGTGTGAAAAGTATGCAAATGTTCCTTAAACTAAATAAATATAATAGCTTAGTATTTCATATGGTAACTCTTTGGCAACGTTTATGTAATGAAGTGTGTGATAAGTATGGTAGACTTGAATATGTGACTAAGAAATGGTAATGGAATTGTATTGACAATCTTTTATTCATGAAGGAAATACATGACGTTTCAGCTAGCTATTTATAGATGTTTTAAATCTTACCCCAGTGATCCATAGCTTATATTAGGCAAGAGATCTTGGAGATGTTCTCTTCTCTGTTTATCATGTCAGGTTAGTTGTAGTGGGACTGAATATGGATAGAGTGCATTTGGAACTGAAGTGCGTGTATAATATATAATGTCTGTCAAAGAAAAAATCAGAATGTTTCCCTGTTCTGTGCTAGGGAGTTGCTTTTTTAGATTGTGCTTGCATCTGTGACAACTACAGTGTAATGTATCTAATGATAAAAGTCTAGTGATTCATCAGAAAAGAAGCAAGGTAAGGTAGGGAAAATACTGTGTATGACAAACTGTTTGTAATGTGTGGTAGGATAATGAAAAATTACTGCAGTTTACTACAATGTTCTTTTTATTGGCATTACAGTGAGAACCACCTGTTTCCTGCAAAGCCGTTGCGCGATTCCCAGAGCCACCTTCTCACGGATACACCGTCTTGGTCAGAAACTAGTGGAAAGGCTGAAAAGGGCAAAGTTGGTAAGGAATTGACTTATGCTGCGAATATTTGTTTTGTAATAAACTAGTTTTGGAGGATACAGTGTAAAAATGACCAAGGTCACTTGGTTTTTGTATTCATGAACCAAAATTCATGAAGCTTATTTTAAATGCATGCATGGAAGTTCCATGTATTGAGCTGCCATGCCCTTCCCAATTAAACCTGACCAAGAGATACTGAGAACACTAACACTAGTAGGTGCTAATTATCTTTTAGGCTAACCCTGATAATTCTTTTGGGAACAAGTTGCTTATATCAGAATATGACGCCTTGTTGCAACTAGTGAAAAACCATGTAATGGACACAGGACAGGATTAGACTTGGTAATAGTAGAATGACATTAAGATGATGGATAATTAAAGGCTGTATTATTTGCTGAAAGAGACATAAGTCCTTTTTCTGTGGAAATACAATTTTTTGTCTTTAAAGGTATGAGCAATCCTGCATTAACCATGGAAAATGAAACCTAGTTTCCCTTAAAAGAAACATCTGAATATATAAGGAAAGGTATGTTAATATTCTGTGTACTTAATATGCTATTCCATGATTCCTTACCACTTGAATGCACAGAAGAAAAATACTAAAGCAATTCCTATCTGTTTTCTTTAATTTTTTTTTACCATGAGGTAGTAGCACATGAATTCATAGTTTTAAACTAAACCTCTCATTTCTTGATGTGTTATGTTTGCAAAATATTGTTTAACCTTTATACCCATTGCTTTTAGGTAGTATTCCAAAATATTATTATTATTCCCTTTCTCTAGAAAGATAATGAAATTGTGACTATTCAAGCTGTCCAGCAGATCTTTGTAAAGCTGAGTTTGAAAATGAAGTTAGTTCTTAACACTGAACACAAAGATCATAGCTTGGTCTACTAAAGCAGGTAAAGGTCTACCAGATAATGAAAGAAAAATAGATTTATCCTAATATGTAAAAGTATTAGCAGCTTGTTCTTCTATGCCAGGTACTGAGCATTCTGTTCAATAATTTTAAAAGTGCTGCCTACTGAAGGCAAAAGGTGTCCATATGAATTCCTGAGCATTTAGTCACCTATTGTCAAAAACAGCTGAGGTTTTTTTTATTTATTTCTTGCATTGATATCTTGCCACATAGACTTCTTGGAACGCAGGTTTGAGAAGCAACTAGTAAATTCTGTTACGTACATAAGAGGAGGAGACCTTAATAATTGTGTTGGGGGGAATGAATCGGTCAATCGATCATCATATTCACTTTAGTATTAGAAGATTTCTAACCCCACCAAAGCTTATGGATATCAACTATTTCATATTTAAAGCTGGATAAAAAATTTGCCTCCAACCCTAAGAATTTCAGCATACCAAATAATTTACGATTTTCCAACAACATTGGAGGAGTCGTTCCAGCAAGGCCATTTCCATCTCTGCTATCGGAAGCACCATTTCAGTCATCCTGAAAAAGTGTCTCAAGTGGTTGTCCTTCATTTGTGTGTGACGTGATGCCTGGGCATGCTGTCATGGCTGTCAGGCTGCTCTCGGTCACTCCTGGAGGAAGCGGAAGGCATGGAAAGCCATCAGAGAACTGCAGTGGTTGTTACTAGACCCATTGGGCATGCTATGGCACTGTCAAGGCAGATTATAAAAATGGTAGGTATGCAGATACAACTGTAGCTTGTACCAAAAAGGTCTCATCCCAGAAGTTCAGTTGGATTCATCAGAGAAACTAGAAAATTCTTGACCATTACATTCTGATCTTGTGTTAAGTGGTGGATGAAGACACAGACGGTTCCAGATATAGGTACATCTGCAAACTTGATGATGGTGTGAAGTGTTAAAGTGTTGAAAATGTGGGTGTCAAATGAACAGAGTTAGAGATGAGCGAATGAAACTCAGGCGGTGTCTGCAATTTTGACTGCTCTGTGTAGGTTTTTTTTAATAGAATCTAAAAATCTCATTTCTAGCCCTTCATTCAAAATGTAAAATGACAGGCTTCTGCCCTGTCTAATCCATCAGTTGTTTCAACAAAAGAACTGCTTCTGGAAAAGAATAAATTATTCAACTTCAGTTAGTTTAATGTCTTACATGTCATCACTACTCAAGAGGAAAGCATTGGAGACAGGCTTTAAAGAAACAGATTTCTGGATTATGTTACAGAAATATCATTAATTGCAACTAGTTTTGTCAGGTTAGAGTTCTACTTTCAAAAGTCCTAATGCTTTATTTACTTAGGTAATAACTTTTCAACTTCAGTCTGTCTTTGAACATTGTGTACATTTTATTGGAACTTTGTCATTCAGATTATTCTGAATGTCAAACATGGTCTGTGGTTGTTCTTAAGATGCTGAAAGGGTTTTTTTGGAGCTGTGTAGCTTGATAAACATCTCATGCTCTTTTTTGGTTGATTTGGTTTTTTTTTCTTTTAGTCCAGTCTGAGAAGGTAACAATTAGATTTGTGTTTGCAGTCTGATTACCCCACCCCCTGGGCTTTGAGGGGTTGGTTGGTTTGTTTGGGATTTTTTGTTTCTTCTTTTTGTGAGCGTCCATTTTTGAAGTGCAGATTTTTAAAGAGAGACCACCTTCAGAGGAGGTTATGTTCCAAAGAGTCAGTGTAAAGCCACATAAAGGCGCTCCTGGAACTCAGTTTTGCCTCAGACCAAGGTATGCACATCTCAAAGGGCAGTAGCTAAGGACTGAGAATTTCTCTGGCATGAGCGTAAGTCCCAGTTTGGTTGTACCCTTCGCTGTGTCTGAGATACTGCTGTGTGGCACTTACAGGACTCTCTGGCGTTGTAACAAAAAAGCTAGATTACTCTGTGTGTATATATGTATATATAGCTGACATACAGTTGCTGGAATAAGAGCCCTTATATAAAAATGTATTTATATTATTTTTTGGAACCACTTTGCGTTTAATTTCATTCCTTTATCGTCAGTATTTGAGTTATATTTGTTCCTAGGGAGTGAATAGAATATCTTATTAAAGATGCTGAAGTCACAACAAGAAAACCAACTAATTTCATCTTTGACACGAAAAATACAGCCCGCAGCCCCTGCCAGTGTGATAGTAATTTGAATTTCTGTCCCAACTAAGGTTATGTTCAATAGCCTGTATCCTGTAACCCGTTATAGTTAATCAGAGGACTAATTACTGAGAGTGCCAGATGTGGTTTACACTAGTGTAATAGAGAATTGTTTTTAATGGTGTTGGTACCTGGAAGTACTCTAAAAATAGCTCACTTCATTTTATAAACTGGTGGCCTGCTTGCTATGTGGTCAGTTTTTAATCACTGTCATACTGAAGTGGATTATAACAACTGTGAACAGCCTGAGTGTGGTCCTCTTAAGGGTGGGATTTTCATTCAGCTGTTGTTCACTTTCCCCTTTGAGTTGATAAGACCTGTTGCAATAACTTTAAGTATTCTTCAATTCTAATAATGTATTTTGTGATTAATGTTCTGTTCCAGTTCAAGAAAAAGCTGTCGTTAGAAGGAAGATGCATTCTTCCAAATATCAGCCCTGTTGGCCAGCTGCCTCTGTCTGCTCCTGTGTGGATGTGCTCAGAAAACAAACTGACAGATGATTAGCTGTCTCCATGTCACTGCTTGAAACATGAAACTAAACATACTACTTCTGAACCATATAAAGAATGTTTCAACTTAAAATTGCTGGTTTTGAATGGTGAAGGATGATTCTAAGTATTAGGAAAAGAAAAAAAAAAACAAAACAAAAAAAAAGGAGTCTGAGTTTACAATTGTAAAAATTCAATGGCTGGTTTTACTTTGATATTCAGCACAAGAAAAGTGTAACCTCCTTACATATCAGTCCATGTTCTTGCCTTGGTTTTGAAAATTCACATGTTAATTCAGATTGCTGTAAGTACTTAAATTTAAAATCAAATTTTTGCACTACTGGCTTTATGAATTGGGAGAACAGCCAGTGTTGAGTACAAGTAATGTAGTGGCTTGGTGGACTGTATTTTCTTTTAAGCGCTTGATAAGCAATTTTTGAAGATAAGAAAACCCAAGTGAGGTGTCTGACTATTTTTGGAAAACATTATGGCAAAGGCTCCGTTTTCCCTCAGATGTACACTGCCAATAGTTTAAAAAGTTGTGGAGGGGGAAAAAAACTCCTTTGTTAATTGAATGCTACAGTGGGTCACTGGTAAGTGGAGTGATAAAAAGCCTGCGTTCAGATGGATAATACCTAAATGAAGCTGGCCAGCTGGGGATTTTGATGGGAGCTGCACAGGACAGTGCTATAAAATGGGGATTTTATTGTCCTGTTTGGAGCCGTTACTCCCTTCGGGAAATGAATGTTAGCACTTAACTTTGATCCAAAAGGTTTTTCACCAACCTGTGTTCCTAAGGGCCACCATCTTTCAAAATCCTAGTTTCTTACTAATCAAGAGTTGTCTCAGATTTCTTTTTTCACTTGTTCTTTAAGACACTGCCTTTCTTACTGCATAACTTAACAAATATCAAGTACAATCAAGGACACTTACTGTTACAGCTTGTGATATTTGCATTTACAGGACAATGGACGTTTGATTGCAACACCAAAAAGCCAAGCTGCTGCACGTAGAGGAACCCCCTTCAATTAAGTTAGGAGCTAGCAGCTTGCTCAGGATCAGAGTTTACCGGCCAGACAACAAAAGATGCATTAGCAACTTTCAAAGTCAAGGAAGTTTCAGCAACACAAATCTAATTGTCTTGTGCCTTTTGTATACACTACATTTATGGTATCCGTGTTTACATTTAAATGCAAATTGTTATTCTGAAGACAACTTTAGGAGGAACTTAGTTATGCTTTCTAGGTGGCTATATAAAAAGACTAGTCCAAAAAAAAAAAAAGTGAAAACCTCTCAGACTAATCTCAGTTCAGTTGAAGCAGAAAAGTACTTCTGTTATCAATCAAACCTGAGTCACTTTAGCAGGCTGGTTCACAGTGTAAAAATGCCAGTTGTTTGTTTAGTAAACTGGCAGCAGGACTAAGTGACAGATTTCTGAAAGCAAAAATCTTATCATTAACTCTTCTACAGGCAGGTAACTTCAAAATTGGTCTTTCCTGGGTTTACAACTTAAGCGGTAGCTGTTGGAGCACAAATGTGGCTTTTTTTCTAGTTAGGGAAAATGTGTTTATTTTACTTCTTTTTTTTTTTAATCTCAAAATTTTACCAGCCTGAAAACATGTTTCTTGCCAGAAGTGCCAGAGTATGGATCCCTTGATGTAGAACACCTTTTTTAAACTAGCATGAAGGTAGCATACAGTTTACATGATGCCTGCAGACATATAGCAACCAAAAGTTTTTCGCAGCTATTTATTCGGTGTTGTTCTGTCAGCTTACCTTGTATTAGTGTTTGTTTAAAGGCTAACTTGTCAAGGGATAAGGGGGAGAGGGAAAATATATTTTTTAACACTTCAGGTATATGTATAGTCTTGTTTTTTACACAGTCACAGGGTGGTTTGTCATGGAGCATGCATTTGAAAATACTGAGTAAAAAGTTGAAATTCAGCGTCAATGTAACTTGCTCCGTATTTTTATGTAAAGACAAAGTACAGATTTTTTCCCCAGCAAAACTGATAATGGAAATGGATCTCTCTAATACAGATGCCAGCCTCCCTGACTATGTCCAGGGCTCTGAGAGCTCTCAGTAAGGCTGGGGATCAATGTAGAGAAAGGACAGGGATAAGGGATCGAGAAATGCCTGGCTTCTCCCTGTCTCGGAAGTCCCGCTTAGAAAACACAATAGCCCTAAATAATCTGCAGCTCTGATGTAGCCAGAGGCAGTCCCTCTAGCAGAAAACTGGCGGAGGCGTGGGAAGCATATGCTGATGAAGGGAGGAGAAGGGGAAAGAGAAATGACAGTAGCTGGGAGGTAAATGCTCAGCAGCTCTGAGCCAGAGGGCTCTGGCTGCACCTGCTCTCAGGATGGGTGTGAGCTGCGCCTCCGTGGTGAGCACTGTCAGCAGGCGTTTGAGGGTTCCTGGCAGGTCTCACTGTATAGAGTATGGACAAAAGTGAGCTAATCATGCTCCAAAGTATAATTTCTGATATGACTATATTCCTGGCTTTAAGCTCTCTAATACTTTGTATAGTGAAGTGAAAAATGGTCTTTTTGATGTATGATCATTGAGCATTGATGCTGTTACAATGCACGCAGGAGAATTTGTGAAGAGGTAAGGGCAGCAAGGATGCAATGTTGTTTGTCCGCTTACACTGATTCTCCTGTTCTTTATATTCTTGCTAGGCACTTTACTACAGCCTTTTGTGTAACTTCTGTATTTTTTTTAAAGACTGCTTTTTACCTACTGTACAGTTAACTAATCTACTTTTTTGCTAAAAAAGAAAGTAATAGCCCTGATATTTGTCTAGCAGTAGGACTGCATTTCAAGCTTCACTGGAAGTTAGATGAGTTCTACAGACTCCTCAGATGGGCCTGAGTCCCTAATGACAATAGAGTTAAACTTATTTTGTATATATGTGAACAGTCACATGAATCATAGGCCCCCCCACCATGCCTAAGACGCTTCCTTAATTTGTAGGTTAGAACAAATCCAATACATGTCTGCACCAGAAGTGGTCCACACATATTCTATGTCAGTTGATGTACTGGTGATGGAGTGCTCAAAAGTCTTCACAAAGAACTATTTTTGTTAAGAAACACTTAACAAAACAACTAGGTGTTGGTGAGCTCCTCCCACTGAGCAATCAGGCACAGCTGCTGCTATGCACTTTAATTCTTTAACCTGAGAGAGAAAACACTCTCCAGTTCAAGTTGCAGATTGAAAACTCTTTAGTTGCCTACAACTGTGGGCAGGTAATTAATGAAACACAAGTAATTATTTTTAACTGTTTGTGCACTTAAAATCAGGGTCTTCAAGTAAGACTTCAGAAGGGTTGCAGGAAGCAAGTTTGTTTTAGTGCATGGTGTGCTGTAGCTGTTCATCATTTGGACTGAGAGTTCTTGCCCTGATTCAGTTGAGTGGTGTGCGGGAGGAATACATAAATTTAGTGTGTAACTTTGCTGCTTGTTAATGTATTGCTCACATAAATAAATGCTTTGCGTTCAGCAAATCATGTATGTAGAGTAGTCATTGACACACTACCTTCAGTTTTACTGACAGTGTGCCTGAACAGCAGAACGGCCATCATTAACATCTGGCTTCATTAACAACATAGTTGCTGTAAACGTCCCCCTTCACCAGGGATCTTTTGACTTTTTCAGGTACATTTTCCCTCCCTAGTTTAATTGCTAGATCCATGGTGGCTCACAAAGCACCTACATTGAAACAGGTTAAGAGGGAACCAAACCCTTTTTGGTCTTTCATGGGTGAAAAAACACTCCCTGTCTTCATAGGGGCAGAGCAGACAAAGCTACACTCTGGAGACTGTCAAAGGTCAGAAAGATGGAGTTCTGTCCTCAAAAAGAGGGGCTTCTTAAACGCTCATTTCTTTATAGAACTGTGGAGGTGCAAGGACGGGGAAGTCTGTTACTGGCTGGGGCTGTCAGCCACAGCAGCTTTGCTTCATGAGGGCTCTCCAGTCCCTGCAGTGCCAAATTCTTCTGATGTGCCTGACTTTCCCCTCTTGCACTTTGCTAACAGTCTCCCATAGGAAAGCATTAGATCCATCTCCGGTGCAGAGAGGAATGAGACTGTCTACTCAGGGGCCTCTAAAAATGCAGGAACAGTTGGGTAAAGATGAAAGCAGCTTTTCACCTGTTCCAGTTCAGACGTAGCCTGCAGTATATGCTCTGAGCTTTTCCCATTTTTTATTTAAAACCCTTCCATAAATACTTGTGTTGAACCATATACAAACATTCTCATCCAAAACAAGATTAAAAAACACACTGGTGTGCTGTTATGGGTCGTGGGGTGTCTTTGTTGCCACTTCACTTGCAGCTATCTCTGGCTCATCAGTGACCTGGTAAGAAGACAGGAAAAGCAGCAGCCTTCTGGGATGAAATTTTGAGCAAGTGGCATCTGACATAACCTAAGGAAAGCCTTGCCTACTTCGCAGTTTTTCAATTGTTCCCTTTTTAAATTTTTGATCATCATTCTTCCCTCTCTCCTCCCGTCCTAGAGAAGCCCAGATTGAAAAGTCTTTCATTTGAAATATACTCCCAAGATCTACATCCTCTTTATCCCTCTCCCTCCCAAGGTTCATTCTAAGTAGATAATTCCTTCATTTCTCCAAGTTTTCCTAATGGTGGCCATCACTGAAACACAGTAACTCAGTCACCCTGAAATCTGACTCTAGTTTCCAGTATTTGGGGCAGTGCTTACATGCTTCAGCCTGGATCACTGTAATCTTCTCAAGCAGATGGGCCCAACAGTTTGATTGCAGCAGTTGGAAGAGCATGCCGTGAGCTGTGTCCCCTTTCCCACCTCCCACATGCTCGCAGTTTAACTGACTGGCATAACTGGAACAGACCCAACGCTTCCTGACAGTCACCATTTTATGAAGTCATTTTCCCTTTTTTTCTTCTGAAAACAGAATAATTCTCAGTTCACCTAAGAATGAGCCCTGGTTATAAAGACAAAATACACAATGTTATACAAACTGTGTGTTACAGCCTAAACAACAGGAACCTATTTCCAGTTACTTTCTCTATCATATCAGAGATTAAACCAGCCCGTAGTTCAAACATAAAAGTACAACAGAGAAAATCAGCAGCTTAGTGATGACATAAGCACACTAGGAATTAACCTTCATACAAAACACCACCATAGACATTACAGATACACTCCAGAGCATGCAGAGGGCCAAGAATGAAGGAAAAGGGGGAGCTTGCAAAGCTCAGCTATTATGTGACGAAAGGTAAATAAAAGATACTGCTAACTGCAACCATGGCTGATTTGCTACCCTATAAAAGATAAAGCATGTTCTTTTGCAACACGGCTCAGCAAGTTCAGCTGTTGCCAATTTCGACCTGATGCATGGAGAAAGGGAGGCTTCCCCTCCCTCCATCTCTTTCCCTCACATTATCCAACACAGTTAATTGAGGCAAGTATCTCATGAGCACAGGAAAAGAGCACACTTGGGCAAGGCAATTCTCCCACTTCAGCAGAGGCGGGGGGGGGGAAATCTCATCTGTGCTGGCAGAAAAAGGCCAAGACAAGGCTCTGCAGAAACCAGATCTTCACAGTTTGCATCAACGAGCACATTTCATTCCCAACCCAAGACTGCTAAAATAATGCAGGAGAATCCTCCTTGTTTCTCTACCATACCTAGTCAGGCAAGAGGGAAGAAAACACCAAAATAATCTCCTATAAACCAACCAAGGTACTCTAAAGTTCAGATGTAGCAGAAAAAGGACTTCATGGTATGAATGGGAAAGTACACCGAGACAGCCTATGTGTTCTACTCTATATAAAAATGGGGTGGTATTATTTGTGAGATTTTGTTCAAACTCCGCAATTTGTAGTAGTCAAACTAATACCAACAATTCTACTGGAGGCTTTTGGCTTTCTTTGCCGTCACTGACTTGGTGTTGCTAAAATAAGACCTCGAGATTTTTATTTATTTAAAAATTCACTTCTTAGAAGAATTATTTTACAAGTTAATAAACTGCAATGAACCCACGCCACCCTAAATCCATTCACATCATGTGAATATTAAACTTCCAGGAAAGTTCTAAAAACTGATTCACTGCAGAAGCAATTTCTTCCTTTCAGTGCACTCAACTAGTTAAGGAGAGTTATTAGTTAATTCAAGGCTGAGAAACCAATTGGGATTTTAAAACACAGGACACAGAAACGCATGTTCTTAAGCAAAAATGACACTTGAGAAAATGGGAAAAACACCCAACCAAAAAACATGTCAGCAAAACAAAAACAGATACAGCATTGGGAAGCCTAAGCGAAGATGCAGGGGCTTAAGTTTGTTACGGGTTTTTCCTTTCTTTGAATGGCATATTCATTAACATATAGCACATTTAAAATACATAAACCCAGCAACATTTGGCCTTATAAAGCGACACTTTCATTCTGTGACTGGTCAGTGAAGAAGGCTCAGAGAAGATAGGCAAGGATGGTGTGCTCATGAAGCTCAGAAAAACATAGGAAGTGACCACAGCTGTCATCAAAGAAGCTGAACTGATCTCAACACCAAGGGGACCAGAAATGGCCTTTGCTGTAAACAAAGAGCTGTATCAGTTGAGTGGGTCAACTGGTTATGTAAACAGCCTTCCCTAAAATAATCAATAAAAAGCATTATCTTCCTGAGCCAGCCACACCAACATGGGGATGCATGTATGTGGCTCAGCCCAACATCGAGTATAAAAATTGAACATCCAGCAAAATCAACTTTGAGGAGAGCAACAGGCTCGAGCTGGCGTCAACCCATGTGTTCCTTCCTGGCAACTGGGATCGCCCAGCGCTGTGACAGTGAGCATGCCTAGAGATCAGTAAAGGGAATGATGTTTGTATTGTGATTCAACTGTATAAACAATTGCTATATTGTGTTTGCATTGTGATTTCAGTATATTGCTGTATCACTTTGCTAAATCAAAATCCCACATAACAAATATCTTCAACTAAGTAAGTTCGGTACACTAAAGCATTACGCCCTCCTCATGAGGACTATCTAGCAGAACCTGGTCAGAGAGTATTGGACTAACACGCTCACTTTGCCAGCTGATTTAGTTAGTGCTTCACCTATTTTTCTAAGTGACTGCAAAAGAAGGATTACACAAAAGTTTTACAGAGCTGAACAAGTACTACCACTCAAGAACATTCAGCCAACACGATTAAATGCAAGATTTCTTAAGCACTAATACTTATAAGCTAGGAAATTTTCCTTGGAACTATTACATGAAAATACTATAAAATTATACTATCTGCCATGTGGGTTTCTGTGACAAGGACACCTCAGAAGACAGGTTTGATTCTGTAACTTTGGCTCTGCATTACACCCTGTTACTTAAGGCACTGTTTAAGGTTACTCTCCCAGCATGAAAATTAATACCATCAGTGCTGTGCAATTAACAGAAACACAACTTGTAACCCAGCAGAAATAATTCTCAATGGGATTTACATACAGCTAAACATATTTGTTATCAAACAGCTTCTCCCACTGTGACTAGTCATCCTCTTAAGGCATTACTCAGACCCACTGCTTGCTCTCTGCAATTGTTTACGCTCCCACATTTCAAGCACTACTAGTGGAATTATCTTTGATACAGTAATTAGAAACTAAAGAAAACCAGATGAACAGTAACTGATTCTCCAAGGCACACTGACTCCTTATGCTTCAAGAGCTTAACATGCTCCATTACCTGAAAGCAGAACCAACTGCATCTCTGCTCTTTCAGCAAAACACAACATTGCAAGAGCAAAAGCCTACACGAGGAGGCAAAGCATGGACCTTAAACAAAACATGCCCTCTGCACGAGTTATGTCTTCCAGTCCATGCTATACAATGTAACCACTCAGTCATCACTGCGTGGACTGTCCTCTGGGTGACCAATAAGCACCTTGTGGGTGCAGAACACCCATACTCATGCCTCAGCTATTTCAGACACAAGGATCCAGTGCAGTCTGTGTAAATGTGCTCTAGTATCACAGAAGAGTTAGCATTGGAAGGGACATGTGGTGATCATCTAGCCCAATATACCTGCTCAAAGGAGGGTAAAATACAGCAAGCTGGTTATATAAGAAATTATTTCCCTTCATAAATCCAGGATGACTACTTCCAATCACCTTCTTATCCATTCTATGTTTGGAAATAGTTTCTAGGATTATCTGCTCCATCACCTTCCCAGGGATCAAGGTAAGGTTGGGCTGGCCTGCAGTTCCCTGCATCCTCCTTGCCCTTCTTGAAGGTAGGAGTGACATCTGTTCTCTTCTACTCCTCAGGAAACTACCCTTATGACCATGACCTTTCAAAGATAACGAGAACAGCCTCACGACAACATCAGTCAGCTCCCCCAGGACTCGTCGGTGCATCCCATCAGGTCCTTTGAACTTCTTTACGTCCAATTTGTTTATGTGTTCCTCACCTGATCCTTCTCCATCAAGGAGACTTCTTCCTTGTTCTAGACTTTCCTAGGCATCTCAGGGACCTGGGATTCCTGAAGGCAAGTCTTAAGAGTAAAAACCAAAGCAAAGAAGGCATTGATTACCTTGGCCTTTTCCACATCCTTTGTCACTAGGTCTCCTGCCCCCATTCAGCAATAGTCTCACATTTTCTCTAATCTTTCTTTCCTTCTGATGTCCCTGTAGAATTTTTTCTTGTCCCTC
>VYZW01036755.1:750-25169 GCA_013401315.1 Balaeniceps rex | reverse complement strand
AGGGGGCTGCGGCGCCGCCGCCCGCCGCCGGGGGGGTAGCAGGACGGGGGCTGCCGCCGGCCGCTACATCGGAGGCCCCTGGCTCGGTAGTCGCAACGCTCCCCGCCGACCCCCCCCCCGGCGGCCATTACCTCATGGCCCGGCCCTGCCGCGGGGGAGGGGCCGCGCGTCGCCCGGCAACCTGCCCCCTGCCGCGTCCCGGGCCGGCGGGACGGGCTGTCCGGTGCCGGGGCCAGGCGGGGCGAGGAGGGCTCTGCGCAGCGGGAGGTGTTTGTCCCTGTGCGGACCAGCCTGAAAGCGGCTGCGGGCAGCACTGCCCGCCACCGCTCGCCCCCGTCCCGGGCGGCGGCAGACTGCCCGCCTTAGAAGTAACTCACCGCTGCTTCTGCCAGAGCTGGCCAGGCTGCCCGCGGCCAAACGCCCCCCGGCCTTCGGCGCTGTGGCAGCGCGGAGCCCTCTCTGCAGAGCGGCCGGGGCGAGGGGTGCCGGGCCCGCGCCGCTCCCGGGCTGCCGCCGCCCCGACACGGCCGCCTCCCACAGGACGTGAGCGGGCGGCTCCCCGGCTCGGAGAAGGCGTAGCTGGGTCGGTAGCGGCCAGGCGAAGCGACCCGGGCCGGTTTGGGAGGCGCAGAGGGACCCGCCGCGGTGCGGGGAGGGCCTCGCCGGGGGGCAGGGGCCCGTCTGCGCGGCCCTTCCTCCCCCCGCCCCGGCCCACCGCCGCTCCCCTCTCGCTGGGAGTGCTGCCGCGGCGGAGACCCGCTCGGGCGCCCGCCGTGTGCCGGCCGAGGGGGCTGCGGTTTTGCCCAGTGTTCGGCTTTCTTATGGCCACCTTGGCCGTCTCGCTTTTGAATGACCTGGGCTGGCACAGCCGGCTGAGTGCCGCGGCGACCTGTTCCTGTATTTGTCACGGCGCATACGAGACCGCTGCCGGCCCGAGCTGGGCACCAAGGCTTCAATGAAACCCTGGCGGAGCACCCAGGCGGGATGCAGGGACGCTGGTGGACAGAACAACCGACATGGGAACAGGGGAGAGGGTCGCAGTGAAAGTTAGACATTCAAAATATGTGTTTCTTCAAGTTTGGTAGAGGAACAAAGGAGGGGAATCTTACCCATGCCCTCCTGGAGACAAAAGTTGCAGTATGAGCGCTAGACGTATTAGACACCAGAAAATCCCCGAAGGAAGAGACTTGTTATTAATGTCCCACCAACAGAGAAAAGCTGCAGTCTGGGTTCTTAATAAATCTAATTAAAAAGAAACCCAGAGGAAATCACAACTTCTTATTTCTGCAGCTCACAGAACTATTTGTTGGAGGAGCGTTTGATTGTTTTTGTTTACTGGCAAGGGAAGAATAGAATTGTGTCCAAGGTTACAGCTGGTAAGACAAAAAAGTTGCAGTTGTGCTGGTGACAGGATTCCGGAAGTGTAGGCTGTGTGTTAACCTCAAGCGAGTGTACATGGATTCGGGGTTTGACCCTGAATAACCCATAAGAAGAAATGATCCAACCCTTCACAGATGCAAAGAAAGAGAATCTCAGATGGGGAAGCACTTGGGTGACAGAAAAGAGCGGTGTTACAAGGACAACAGAGGATTCACAGGCATCTGACCAACAGGCATGTCTTCAGAGCAGATCCCCTGGAAGTGACTAAGGGTGCAGTTAGATGTGGCACGTGAGTCAACCTAAAAGCTTGCTGCTCCCCAAGGGAGCAGGCTGCTCTCCCCACTTCTCCTGTGGAGGAGCCAGGCACTCCTGGGTTTTCCAGGGGCTGGCTCTGGTGCTTAGGATTCCTCAGTGAGTGACTCAGTTTACTAACCTGACAGAGAACTAATTATGTTTTTTTCTTTGTCAGTTTTCCACCAGATTAGTGAACTGAATAGATTCACCCTAAGGTCATAAAAGTATCAGGAGTGAGCACAAAGGAAGAGTTGAAACCATTCGCCTGGGGGGAACGGGACCATCCCTTTGGTGACACTGCACTCAAATCATCTGGGTAGTCTCATCTAACTCCTCCCTAAAATAGAAACTTCATGTTACTGCTACAAAGTCTAACACCTAGGTATCATTAAAAAGGTTGGTCCCTTCCACTTCTCACCCATGGCTGAGTCCCACTGTTGCTTCCTTTGTGCCCAGTCTTGCATACGTGTGACCCTGGGGTTAGCCAGTGAGCAAGCTAAATCAGGGGGCTTTAAAAAAGGATCGTTTTCTGACTAATTCCTGAAACAGCTAACAGTGGAGTCAGATGAGTGACAGAGGTTGCACAAGAGAGGGAACGAGACTGTGCAGGTGGAAACAAGGGACCGAGCCTTTCAGCAGCAGTCGCGCACTTATAATGTGTAACATAAGCCCAAGACAGCAGGGAGGAAGGGTATGTACAGTGAAGGAGAAGTGCTTTTGAGGAACAGAGGTTGCTCTGTGCTTTACAGAATGTCAACGAGAAGAAAAAAAAAAAAAAAAAAAAGGAAAGATAGGCTGGTGAGGGATTAAAAAAAAAAAAAGCTTTCAGTTCCACAAAGACAGAGGAAGACACACAGCAGAGGCATCTTGCAATCAGAGCCCAGGAAGAAAATCCAACGTTGTAAAAAATAGAAGGCAGAAATGATCTGCAGGCAGAAGGAAGACCAAGAAGTAGAAAAGTGAAGATTCACACCAGTAATAGAGAGAAACAAGTCTGCATGATTGGAGACTTCTTGTTGAGAAGAACCAATTGACCTGTCACATCTGTAAGGAACAAGGATTCAAGATGTACTGCTGAGGCTGAAAAGAGTCTTGTTAGAGTCAGCGGCAGTCCTTCACAGTGGGACAAATGGCAATGACACGCGCTATTTGTACACAAACAGAGTGCGTGGGAGTACATCAGGGGAGAGAACTTGGGACTACAGGATTGCCAGCCCCTCGCATGCAGGGTGCATGTCTGTACGCTGGTCATGGGATATGGGAGCAGTTTTTTGGTGGTTGCTGCATCAAATCCTCCTTACGATTTTTTGTTGCATGGTGCTATAGTGCACATAAGCATACTCGGTTGCATTCTTACCGCCATCTCAATTCATCCACCTAGTAATTCCAAAGCTGACAGTGGACGCAGCAAACAGATACTAAAAATCACTGAAACATATTCCACGAATGTGTTTTTGAATAGCTGTGTTGCAGATTTAAGAAGAAGGGAGTTGTAGTGCTTTCTCTTTTTGCTCTTCCTGCTGATACCTGGTGTTACTGGCCCCATTTCTCACACTTTTATATCAGCATGGACTAAGAAATGCTCTAAGTCCTTTAAAAGGATCTATGAAGTGTCTGCATAACGCTGCCCATACAACATCTTTTCTTGTTTAAATGGTGTTTTCTGTAAAGCTACCGTTGCTTTTACTTGAATATCAAAACACATAGATTCTTACAAGTTGTCTGACCGAGCACGTGAAAATTAAAAATGTGAGTAGTTTTGATGGATTTTTCTGGTTGTTTTTTGGTTTTTTGTTTGTTTGTTTTGGCTTTGTTTTACAACAAGGTATGCAATGTTGCCTTTGCTGGAAGAATCAGATCAGCAGAAAAGCTTTTCTTGTTCAGAGCTCTATGCTTCCTTCAGGTAGCATCAGCCAGCACCAATGCTTTCTCCTTCTTCAACTGCTCCTCTACTGGAAATTTCTTTCCTGTAAAGGGGCTGCATCTTTCAGGACCAATACCAGCTTATGGCATTGGTCTGAAGTGTTACCGCAACTGTGACCTAAGAAGAGCAGACACATGTAATTTGAAAAAGAACACAAGGAAAATGAGAGGCTAAATCAAAAAAGTGAAAGTTTATGCACAAGCTAAAGCATAAACACAAGCAGAGGAGACAAATAAAATGAAGATAAAAGGTCTTAAGGAGAAAACTCATTAAAAATGTCCTGCATAGAGGATCATATATAATAATTATGGCAAAAGAAAGCATTATTCCAGAGCTTACAGTCTGAAAAAACATGAAGAAAGCAAACAGTGACTCAGAGGATGGGGTTTTGCACATATTTGACATTAATGAAATGCAAGTTGGAATAAATAGCTTGTAAAGCTCAGATTAGCATTAGAAGTGAAGACAAGTACACAAACAAAGAGGAAATTAAATGCAAGATAGTGGGATAATGATAAATGTGCCAGGCATGCATTTTGCAAGAAAAGGAAAAAAAAAGTGCAATCAGGCAAAGCCAAATGAAAATTACACTGTGGGATGATGACAGTACCTTCAAGACATTGTGAATTCTAATCAGAATGGAAAGGATATCCTGAGTATACAACTGAATCTTCAGAATATTCAACATAAAAGCCATTGCTTTCTGCTGAAACAGTTAATTTGTATACTCGATAACAAAGCATTTGACTCTTGCGTGAGTCCAAAATGCTGAATGTATTTGAAGAAAATGGGATGTCCTCCCAACATGTTATACCTAGAACAGATGAAGGTAATTCAACCAGTACAGCACCTGCTTCACACACTACCTATTGCATTAGAATAAGGAATAATATGAACACTGAAATACACAGAAGAAGAAAGCATCACTAATAATTCTACATAATCTCAAAATTACATAAGCAGCATGATAGTCACTGAAAAAGTAAGATTTTGAGAAGGCCTATTCAGCCTTCCTGCATAAGCAAGGCGGTCATCTCGTCATATTTTGGAAGCCATGAGGTAGGCTTAGGTGTTGAGAATGCTGTTAGTAGTGAACCTTGCAGCAGAAGAGTATCAGCTCTGCCAGCCAGCCTCACAAATCAGCATCAGAGCTGATGGTACTCAGGAATGTGATATGAGGTAGAATCTGGCAGAATCTGTGGTAATCCATTACAATTAACCCCATCTCATTAGCAGATAAAACTCAATACAAGCAAAAAAAAAAAAGAGGAAGTTGGTTTTGACATCATTATCATATACAGAGTAGTTGCTGACTTCCCAAGGAAACCCAATGATTTTGGGAAGGTAAGAGTAGCTTGTGTTATGCCAACCTTTAAAGGTATTAACTCAGAGTGTATTAAAATTTGCAGAGTATCTTACCACATCTCTTTCAAATCCAAATTAACTCTGTCCCAGCCGAAACCACGACAGACATATGCAAAGCACTGAGACCCTAATGGAGGAAGAGGTAACACAAGCATGCTATGCATGCAGTATTGGTGACCTTACAAGTTGATCCAGAGAGGCCAGGTTTGGAGCCCTGTTCTTATAAAAGCAACCACTACTAGTTTTTGCCTCACCGGTGACACACACACATCAGCAAGGACTGTTTTGCAATAATGTTTCCACAGTGAAAAGGTCAACTCTGTGATTGAAAAAACAAATTTCCAAACAGAAAAATCCCAGAAGCTACCAAAAGAATTTGAAAAATCATTGCTACTCCCAAATATCAGCAGCACGCAATACTGAAGCTGTAACATTTGGATTTATTTAATGACTTTGAGAAGGAGCAGTGAATACAGCAGCCTTGTACCAGAAAAACAAGGTGACTAAATCATAATATGAGAACCTTAATTTACCACAGAAATGCAGAAATAAAGAAAAATTTATTTATTAAGCAATAATTGCTTTATTAAGCAATAATTTAAAAAGCAAACAATGAAAGTGTGTGCTGGGTTCAAGACGATGTTGGAAAAGAATCTGAGAATAAAAAGCACAAGATGAAGATGTGCTTATGTTCATGTCCATCATTCTGCTAAAATGGTCAAAGACCAGAAAAGTGGTCCCATGTACCTCCCAGGAATGACAGAACTGTCAATGCAAATGGAACATAAAAATATTATATACGAGCAACTGAATCATCATACCCAGGACACCGAGAATAGAAACTCTCCTGAGAACAGGGCCAGTCTGGAATAGAAAGAAACACCATGTACTAGCAAGATGTGATAGAGCATGAGTAATCACGATAGCTGGGAGAAAACCTGGTACATGTGGCAAAATCAAACAGAAGCATCTTCAACAGGCCCTAGAGCAAACTAAATAACAGATCTTCTTACCAAAGAAAAACAAAACATGGAAACATACCTTAGTATTATAGGCTACTAGTCAGACTTTTGGGAACCTGGCAAAATGTCAGAGGCTTCCAGGGTACCCATAGAGGGTAGAGCAGCAAAGTGTTTAAGCATTCCTGAACTATGTGGTTTCAGTCACAAGTTCCCAGTTTACCTTAAATTAGATCATATATTTATTTGAGAACAAGAATTTGATTACATCTGACCATCCCATATAATAGCCAGGCAAATAGCAAGGCTGAGTTTGCTGTCTGATTGCTAAGAGTATTGAAATGGTGCAAACAGCAGAGAGAATATTTTGCATTCCGTTCTTGAACATTGAAAATATTCCCACAGAAAAGTTTACTGCAGTTGAGCACAATGCTTGAAGTCATGTTTGGTAATAGACTGAAGGAGTAACAGACTAAAACAGTAAGAAAAAGGCCAAAGATAAGTGTCTTATACTTACAGCCCTGATTTGTATTTAGATCATTTCTTCAAGATAACTCTTGTACTGGAAGCAACATGACATGTTTGACATGAGAACTTGACATGTTTGACAAGAGAATTCCTGATTCTTATACCAAATCAAAGGGAAATTTCACCATCTGGAGTATCTTGAAATTGTGTATCCAGATGGTGAAAAAGATACAAACATGTGATGAACTGTGTATCAATAACCAAAAAGTGCCATAGTTCCTAACTAAGAGGTACTAGAAAAAAGAGGTCTATGAGTCAACATGTTCCCCTGTGTCTGCTGTTAATTACAATGAAAATTCTTCATCACAAAGACGTTTAATTTGAAAGGCTATGAATCTCTGACTTATTTGCTATTAAAACATTTTTTGGTGTTTCTCTCTACTTTGCGATGCTATTGCCACTATTATATGAAGATCTCAAAAGACTTTGTTAATGTTAAAGTTCATACCATCTCACTCTGCCAAAATGGGATATTTACCCCCTTTACATAAAAACAATCCCTAACCTCGACTAATATAACAGAAAACTGTACGTAGGACAAAACACTAGAAATTTGGAAGCAAAGGCAGTAACTTGATAGTTGTTGTGGCTTAGTTTTGTCCTCTTGGACAGGGACAATGAAATTAAGTGGCTTTTCTAAGATCTGCCACCGAACTGCTGTCAGGACTGGTACTGCAACTGAGCTAATATTCTATTTCTTCTCTAATATTCTATTTCTTCTTCTATTATTATATTTCTTATTCTATTATTCTATTCTTCTAATATTCTATTTCCTTCATCAGAGCCAAAGATAAAATAGTGTTCTAAAATCTAAATAAATCCCTCTTCAAAGCATACTTTTCTTGTGCTTACTAAAAGAAACTAGGTGACGTCTACTTATGCATTCAGTTTATTTATATCTAGTCAACTACTCATTTACATTAAAAAAGAAATGGAAAATTTATTTTGCTTGTGCAGTTTCAAAGCTGTAGTTTCATTGGCAATTACAGATCAACTCTGTAACTGCTAAAAACATGCTGCAAAATGGAACGGAATCTGAAATTGTTAATAAGTGAGTAATTTTGCCATGCATATGCACATGATATTCTTCAATGCTTGCGAATCCGGTCAATTCTACGTGGATATCCAATAAAACAGCACAAAGTATACCTGTGTGCAGCACTCATCAGTTCTGTAGACTCTCTACCAAACCCCTCAACAGCTTAACTGTGACAAAATGTTTGGCAAGCCATGTAACTAATGAAGCTGGACTTCCTCCAGATCTGTGCTTTGTGTCTACAGAGTCTGCTGTCTAAGAAGTTATGAAACAAAACTGAAGTGCTGCTTGTGGCTGACACCTTTCTAACATACCTCTCCCAAACACAGTGGTTTGGGGTTTTTTCCCCTTTTTTCAGTATTAGGGGGGTTTAAATGCATACTGAAATCTTTCCTACAGTGGCATTAAAAAAAAATCTGACCATCTGTTATTATACAGACTAAAGAAACATTGAGTCCTTCCTGTTAAGTATACAATTTCTTTTATCAAATCTGGTTGACTCTGGGTTCAAAACTGTTAGGAGGTCAAGGTGAAGGTGGGACAACAGACAAAACATAATTCGTTACAACTTGCCTTAGGAGGACATACCAAACGTTCTTAAATGTTTTGTCACATAGCATAAAAGGATACTTGCCTTGTTCAGAGGCCTTAAAGCCACCTAATACCAGACCACCCTAGGATGAAAAACAATGCCAAAACTCCACTTTACGGCTAAAAATGGAAAATGCTTGTTTCAAGGGCTAAATTTTGTCATAACATAGTGCTCCCCGATGAAGAGTGCACAGATCGCTGTAACAGGACTGACGGCGCTGTGTGGCACTTCGACCGATGCTAGACCTACGCAGGTTTCATAAAAAAGCCCCAACCGCCCAGACTCAAGGCGGCGGGGCACTGCCGGAGCCCCACTCAGCACGGCGGCCTTCCCGAGGGACGCCCCGGTCCCCCGGGTCTGTGATCTCCGCCCCGCCGCGCTGCCTCGGCCTCCTCGACCGTTAGTCCGGCACTGGCGGTTGCCTGGCAACGGGGCGGCTGCGCCCCTGACGCCCCGCCCACTCAGGCACGTGCTGCCCCCCCCCAGCGAGGCACGGCCCCCCTCCTCACGACCGCACCCCACAACATCCGGGAACTCCCCTCCGGCCCCGGCCCAGTGGACGCGCTCTGACGTAGCCGCCTCCTGGCCCAATGGCGGCTCCGCTCTGTTTCCGGCGTCTGGCCCCGTCTCCTGGATACGGGCGCGGGGCGGCGACCATCTGAGCGGTGCGCGGGGGGGAGATGGGACAGACCCGCGTGAGACCTGGCGGCGTACTCTTGCTGGAGTAAAGGTAAAAAAAACAGTTCCCGGAGTCACTCTGCCTGTTGTGCCGATGTCCCTCCCGCTGGCTGCGTTTTGTGGTGTGCAGGGATGAGTTTCCCGTCGGGACACTTCCAAATCCCTCCTTCCCTCCTATTGGAGTATGGGAGACTCCGACCCGGGGGCGGGGCTCCGCCGATTTCGGTTGATGGCGGCGGCGCGGCGATAGTAACGCTGCCTCCTCTCCCACCCCCCGCCTCACAGGTACGGCTGTTGCTTCCTATCCGTCCCGCCCGTTCCCCGCTCTCCCCGCGGACGGCTAACAACCGTCAGCTGGCGGGGCGCGCACGTTTCTAACGGTCCTCGGGCGCCCGGCGGCGCATGAGGCGAGGCCCTCCGCCCCCTTCAGTGGCCTAACCCCGCCCTCTGGGGGTTCAGTGCGCTCCCGCTCTGGTCATGTGTCCGCGACCATAGTCCTGAGGTCCGAGCGCGGGCTCAGAGCTGGGGGGGGTGGCGCGTGGTTGGGCCTGACTGAAGGCCTCCCGAGGGGCAGGAGACCTGCCGGGGTTGGCCTGCCCTGTGGCCACCCTCACCTCTGCTGCAGGTGGGCCAGGAGGCTGCGGTGCCCCAAGGGTTGCAGTGCAGCGCCTCAGGCCTGCCGAGCTGCAGGAGATCTCAGGTCCTGAACGTGCTGCTCTGTTCAGAGTATTCTGGCCATTCTCTCACCAAGAGAAGGAACAAATGCTTCTGGAATCACGTCTCCTTGGTGTTGTGGTCCTGTATCCTGCCCGGAGCAAATGTGGTTCCCTTGGCGGCTGGAGTCTGCTGCTTTGGCTGGTTCTGTGGAGATTCAGACCTGTTTCATTGCAGGTGGTGGTTGTGGCAGGCTTCCACAGCACCCATCTCGCCTTGAGATGCTTCTTTTTGCTTTTTGTGTCACTTTATTCAATCTCTACACTTTATGTCCAAAGCGATGAATGTGCTCCAGCTGTTGACAGTCTGCCTCATGGGTCGTGCTCTGTTGGTTTGTGTGCTGAAATGATGGCATAGCCATTACTGTTGAGATTCAGGGATGCAACTTTAGATGCTTCTCTTTTCACTGTAGCCTCTTGCAGAGCAGCTAATGGAGGCCTGATTTGCAATACTGCCAGTCATGAGGTAGCAACGAAGGCTTCCCTGTCCCATGGCCCTGACTGCTCTGTCCCAATGTGTGTTTGCATGTCATTGCTCATGTTTTTGTCAGATAACTAGATATTTCTGTACTTGTCATTGAGCCTGGCATATGTTTGTGTGGTTTATTGCATGAGAGGATGATAGTGCCTTTCATATGACTAACATGAAGATATCTTCCATCTGTCTAATGAGTATATGCTTCAGTCTTGTGATGAGGTGCACATGTCGGGTTTGAAGTATTCTTGTGAAAGAAGTTGTTCGAGGAAGGGGCTGTGGTTATGTAAATTTTGGGAACGGGCTGTGGGTTGGCAATCTCCTTTGCTGGATACATTTCTATGGCATTGCTATTCTGGAATCTTTGTGTACTAGGGGATGACATTATGGGTTTTTTTGGTCTTTTTTTTAAGTTGTCCAGAAAAAGAACATAAAGAATGGTGTAATGATCTGCATGAATCGGGAAAGAGAGGTAGGGAAATGGACACCCCCATTTATATATCTATATATAAAACTGTAGAAAAAAAGGTCTTCCTTCCTATGTTATACTGCTGCATAACAATAACAGCCTAGTTGTTTGCTTAGTGCTGGGTAAAATCAAACTAATTTACAGTATTAATCTCAAGGCTTTTGAATTGTAATGGTGAGATTCTTTTTTCTTTTGGGAAGAAAACTTTTGTCTTGGATAGCTATCTTTTGATAACGGAAATCCTGGAATCATGAGGTTCCTATGTATATTGTAAGTTCTGGATCATCCAAGTTGTACTGTGGCACCTGGCTGATGTTCTGGCAAGAACCAGCGTTTTAGTGACAGACACTTTGTTGCTGGTGCTCCCAATGCTTTGTTGTATTTTTACTTGAAGTCCTATCTGAAAACTTGGGAATTCTCTAGTCTTCATTTTGGCCTTTGATCTGTTGCTCTGGGAGCTTTGTGTCTCATGAAAGAGAAACTGAGTTTGTGGCTTATGATTTGGCAGCTGTACTGCTTATGCAGCCCTTCCTCTCCATCCTTGCTGATAGTTCCTGTTGCTGCACTACCCTCTCCAATATGCTGCTTTTCTATGGTTTTAGGATAACTACATTGAGAACTGGCCTTGTTGAAGAAAAAAGGAACAGTTTTATAAACAAAATGGAAGAAGTCATGAAGAGATGAGAGAGAGAACAACTCCAAATGGCTTGGAACTAATTAAATTGGTAGTTGGAAGAACTGGGCATCGATGTGAAGTTGGCCTGGAGCTGGAAGAACTTACTACAAGGTGGTCACTGGGGACTAGTTAGCAATATATCCTATTTCTGGAATATGCTGATACCGTGATTCTGTATGTCCATGCTCTTAACCCAGTGGAATAGCCAAGGAGCAGGATGGAAAGCTGACACAGAACTCTTACTTTGTGTATTACAGTTGCTTCAATATTTTGCTGTCAGTTCTCCCATTGCTCCAGGTATTCTCTGAGACAATAATTGTGGAACAAAAAAATTAACCAGACTTTTATGAAAAGCATCTAACTATTTAAATATACAAACGTCACTTCCTGGGTTTGCAACAGGTGACAATTGTTTCATTGGTTTCAGTATGTAAATTAAAGCATATGCAATTAATGACAAAAATGATAGTTACAAATATAAATTAAATTCCCGTTGAACTCCCTGATTCCCACAATGTAACATTGGCCAACAAATTTACACAGCTTCTATCTGGAAGGAATTGTTTCTATCCATGAAAAATCCTTAATGCTGAGTTCTATAACTGGTAAAGCTACATTTTGGCTTCGCATTGGTAGGAACACTGATAGTCACAAAGTCCTGTGGTTTTCAGTTATGCTGATTACATAAGTTATTTGGCAGGTTTAAATTACATTGTGAAAATTTGCAGGGGTACATTTGCCTGAAGTATGGCAATCTTACTTGGCAAGGCTTTCAGTATAGAATATTTTCATTTGGACAGCAGTTTTATGTAGAACATACAATTTTAAGTTTGGTAGTATGATTTTTATTTACAAATAAAATATTTAGAATTTGTAGCTACTGGCCCTCTATAACTTCTGAATGTGTTAAGAGCTTTGGAAGTGGAAAATACTAGCATCTGTTCAAAATTTTGATCACGTTTCCTGAGAGGAGGCCTTCTGTAAAGTAATTATGTTTGATCTTGCTGGATGTATATAATCCCTATTTTGAAGAATTGGGAGGGTAAATCCTATACATCAATTACTATTAAATTTGAATGCTTCCTCCCACCCGTTCTTTAAAGGTTTATTTGTTTGTGAGACTAATACCATGTTTCCAGTCCATTGCCTGTAAAGCATCCTTAAATATGGAGAACTTCATTCTGTATGAGGAGATTGGAAGAGGAAATAAGACAGTTGTTTATAAAGGAAGAAGAAAGGGGACAATTAATTTTGTTGCCATTCTTTGCACTGATAAATGCAAAAGAGCTGAAATAACAAACTGGGTAAGTAATGTTTTTTTTCCTGCTAAATCTGGGAAAAGATACAGCTTACAAAATCCTTGTAGCACAGGTAATATAGAAGAAAAATACCATGTGCTGCTTTACATGGAGTTTGTCACCATTTAGATCAGCTTTTAAATTCTTATACTTTAAATGGAGTCTTATTTTAATGTATTTATTTCTTCAACTGATTTTATTGTTGTTTAAATCACATGCATAAACCCATGTTTACAGGTTTACTGTTTCTATGATATGTCGGAGAACCTGTAAAAAGTTACTTGCATGTGGTGGTTTGCTTTATTTTGTTATCAGTTGTGCAAACCCAGTGGTAGCAATACCTTCCAGTAAATAATCAATTTCTTACTACCAAGAAAATATTATTTTTGATGAAGGAATAGCATTTAAGGTAAATCAATTCTAGTTTGTAAAAGCTTGGCAACGTTTTAAACATATAATACTTTCTGGAAAAGAAACTGGAACTGATACAGTTAGACATTTCAAATTTATTTTTCCAGTAAATTTTGTTTCTGTGGTGGGTTGACCTTGGCTAGATGCCAGGTGCCCACCAAGCCGCTCTACCACTCCCCCTCCTCAGCTGGAGAGGGGAGAGAAAATATAACGAAAGGCTCCTGGGTGAGGATAAAGACAGGGAGAGATCACTCAGCAATTACCATCACGGGCAAAACAGACTCGACTTGGGGAAAATCAGTTTAATTTATTACCAATCAAAATCAGAGTAGGATAATGAGAAATAAAACCGAATCTTAAAACACCTTCCCCCCACCCCTCCCTTCTTCCCGGGCCCAACTTCACTCTTGATTTTCTCTACCTCCTCCCCCCGAGCTGCTCAGGGGGACAGGGAATGGGGGTTGCGGTCAGTTCATCACACGTCTCTGCCGCTCCTTCCTCCTCAGGGGGAGGACTCCTCACACTCTTCCCCTGCTCCAGCATGGGGTCCCTCCCACGGGAGACAGTCCTCCACGAACTTCTCCAGTGTGAGTCCTTCCCATGGGCTGCAGTTCTTCATGAACTGCTCCAGCGTGGGTCCCTTCCACAGGGTGCAGTCCTTCAGGAACAGACTGCTCCAGTGTGGGTCCTCCATGGGGTCACAAGTCCTGCCAGCAAACCTGCTCCAGCGTGGGCTTCCCATGGGGTCACAGCCTCCTTTGGGCATCCACCTGCTCCCAGCGTGGGGTCCTCCACAAGCTGAGGGTGGATATCTGCTCCACTGTGGACCTCCATGGGCTGCAGGGGGACAGGCTGCCTCACCATGGTCTTCACCACGGGCTGCAGGGTGCCTGGAGCACCCCTTCCCCTTCTTCTTCACTGACCTTGGTGTCTGCAGAGTTATTGCTCTTGCATATTCTCACTCTCTCTGGCTGCTGTTCCCCAGCAGTTTTTTTTTTCCCCCTTCTTAGATATGTTATCATAGAGGTGCTGCCACCATTGCTGATTGCCTCAGCTTTGGCCAGCGCTGGGTCCATCTTGGAGCCAGTGGCATTGGCTCTATCAGACATGGGGGAAGGTATTAGCAGCTTCTCACAGGAGCTACCTCTGTCGCCTCCGGTACCAAAACCTTGCCACGCAAACCCAATACAGTTTCATATTCCCTCTCATTGTTTCAACAGTAATTTATTGGGTGATTAACGAATCTGCTCAATTTAAACATTTTGTTCTTAGAAGCATATTTGTCTTAGAAAGCCCTTGGGGATACCTTACATACCACTCTGACAAGATACAGAGGCTTCTGCAGAGATTAGGCCATGTAGGTGTGATAGAAATACAGATTTCCAGGGACCCTTGAATGATTGCTCTTGCCTGATAAGATTAAGAATGATGGAAAAATTTCTTTTTACTTCCTCTTACTTGTGTTCACCATATTGTCTCACACTTGTGTTCTCATTGAAAAAGAAAGTAGGAATGGAAGTTTGACTCCAAATTCTGATTGCCAGTTTGTTATTATTTTAGTGATGCAGGAAGGTTAAATAGTGCTTATAATTTTGGGTTGAGGAACCCCCCCCACCTTCTATTTTTAAAAACAGGTGAGTTGGGCAGAGTCTGTGAGGAAAGTTATCTTTCCTCAACATACATGTAAAACTAAAATATTTGAATTGGAGAATAATTTTAGTGCACTGGAAAAGGTAAGAGAACAAGTAGTTGATTTAGGGTAAAGTTGTATTGTCTCTTCCCCCCTGCCATAAGTCCATTGTCGTGGTTTAACCCCAGTTGTCAACTAAGCACCACACAGCTACTCGCTCACCCTCCCCCGCCCCGTGGGATGGGGGAGAGAATTGGGGGNAACATACATGTAAAACTAAAATATTTGAATTGGAGAATAATTTTAGTGCACTGGAAAAGGTAAGAGAACAAGTAGTTGATTTAGGGTAAAGTTGTATTGTCTCTTCCCCCCTGCCATAAGTCCATTGTCGTGGTTTAACCCCAGTTGTCAACTAAGCACCACACAGCTACTCGCTCACCCTCCCCCGCCCCGTGGGATGGGGGAGAGAATTGGGGGGAGAAAAAAAAGTAAAACCTGTGGGTTGAGATAAAGGCAGTTTAACAGGCCAGCAGAGGAAGAGAAAGTAATAATAAAGAATATACAAAACAAGTGATGCACAATGCAATTGCTCACCACCCACTGACCGATGCCCAGCCAGTCCCTGAGCAGCAGTTGCTGCCCCCCGGCCAACTCCCCCCAGTTTATATACTGAGCACGATGTCATATGGTACGGAATACCCCTTTGGTCAGTTTGGGTCAGCTGTCCTGCCTATGCTCCCTCCCAGCTTCTTGTGCACCTGGCAGAGCATGGGAAGCTAAAAAGTCCTTGACTAGTATAAACACTACCTAGCAACAACTAAAACATCAGTGTGTTATCAACATTATTCTCATACTAAATCCAAAACACAGCACTATGCCAGCTACTAGGAAGNCTTCCACAGGGTGCAGTCCTTCAGGAACAGACTGCTCCAGTGTGGGTCCTCCATGGGGTCACAAGTCCTGCCAGCAAACCTGCTCCAGCGTGGGCTTCCCATGGGGTCACAGCCTCCTTTGGGCATCCACCTGCTCCCAGCGTGGGGTCCTCCACAAGCTGAGGGTGGATATCTGCTCCACTGTGGACCTCCATGGGCTGCAGGGGGACAGGCTGCCTCACCATGGTCTTCACCACGGGCTGCAGGGTGCCTGGAGCACCCCTTCCCCTTCTTCTTCACTGACCTTGGTGTCTGCAGAGTTATTGCTCTTGCATATTCTCACTCTCTCTGGCTGCTGTTCCCCAGCAGTTTTTTTTTTCCCCCTTCTTAGATATGTTATCATAGAGGTGCTGCCACCATTGCTGATTGCCTCAGCTTTGGCCAGCGCTGGGTCCATCTTGGAGCCAGTGGCATTGGCTCTATCAGACATGGGGGAAGGTATTAGCAGCTTCTCACAGGAGCTACCTCTGTCGCCTCCGGTACCAAAACCTTGCCACGCAAACCCAATACAGTTTCATATTCCCTCTCATTGTTTCAACAGTAATTTATTGGGTGATTAACGAATCTGCTCAATTTAAACATTTTGTTCTTAGAAGCATATTTGTCTTAGAAAGCCCTTGGGGATACCTTACATACCACTCTGACAAGATACAGAGGCTTCTGCAGAGATTAGGCCATGTAGGTGTGATAGAAATACAGATTTCCAGGGACCCTTGAATGATTGCTCTTGCCTGATAAGATTAAGAATGATGGAAAAATTTCTTTTTACTTCCTCTTACTTGTGTTCACCATATTGTCTCACACTTGTGTTCTCATTGAAAAAGAAAGTAGGAATGGAAGTTTGACTCCAAATTCTGATTGCCAGTTTGTTATTATTTTAGTGATGCAGGAAGGTTAAATAGTGCTTATAATTTTGGGTTGAGGAACCCCCCCCACCTTCTATTTTTAAAAACAGGTGAGTTGGGCAGAGTCTGTGAGGAAAGTTATCTTTCCTCAACATACATGTAAAACTAAAATATTTGAATTGGAGAATAATTTTAGTGCACTGGAAAAGGTAAGAGAACAAGTAGTTGATTTAGGGTAAAGTTGTATTGTCTCTTCCCCCCTGCCATAAGTCCATTGTCGTGGTTTAACCCCAGTTGTCAACTAAGCACCACACAGCTACTCGCTCACCCTCCCCCGCCCCGTGGGATGGGGGAGAGAATTGGGGGGAGAAAAAAAAGTAAAACCTGTGGGTTGAGATAAAGGCAGTTTAACAGGCCAGCAGAGGAAGAGAAAGTAATAATAAAGAATATACAAAACAAGTGATGCACAATGCAATTGCTCACCACCCACTGACCGATGCCCAGCCAGTCCCTGAGCAGCAGTTGCTGCCCCCCGGCCAACTCCCCCCAGTTTATATACTGAGCACGATGTCATATGGTACGGAATACCCCTTTGGTCAGTTTGGGTCAGCTGTCCTGCCTATGCTCCCTCCCAGCTTCTTGTGCACCTGGCAGAGCATGGGAAGCTAAAAAGTCCTTGACTAGTATAAACACTACCTAGCAACAACTAAAACATCAGTGTGTTATCAACATTATTCTCATACTAAATCCAAAACACAGCACTATGCCAGCTACTAGGAAGAAAATTAACTCTCTCCCAGCTGAAGCCAGGACATCCATATATATTGTTTCGTTTTGGTTTTTTTTTCCCAGTTAAGTATATTAAAAACTTTGTTCTAGGTTCGTCTGACTCATGAAATCAGACACAAGAATATAGTGACATTTCATGAATGGTATGAAACAAGCAACCATCTCTGGCTCGTAGTGGAATTATGCACAGGTAAGATAAACTTAAAAAATAAAAATTTATCGTGTGAGTATTTGTAAGAGGCTTCTTATAACAGTTTCTCCACAACAAATACTTTGATATTTGAAAAAGCTTAGTAATTATCTGATTATTAACTTGAGAATCCTATTTATGTATAAAAATGTTTTTTGCTTTTGGAAACATTTTTAGAAATAATTGAAGTCATATTTCTCTTCTGCTTCACAGTATATGTGTGTTAAATGTTAATTGATGTAACATGATGTTGGTTTTTAATAGCTGAAGAGATAGGGCCAATCAGGGAAACTTAAAACCAAATTGTGAATAGTTGGAGGGTAGTTGAGTACAACTTACTTGAGAAAAGTTTTCTAAAGGCTGGCAGCTTTGGCATTCTCTTCATTTTATAGCACACAATAATAAAGAGAGTAAGGAGCAAATCAAGTTATAAAGTACATGACAACATTGTTCAAATTAATTTTTTTAATCAAAGGGCAATTCTGTGGCTAATAGTAAATAATATAAGTTTTCTTCCTGTTCAGTAGAAGTATTTTGACTTTTATGTTAAGATGTGAATGTGGGAGCTCTGAGAACTCAAAACTGCATTAAGTGATTCACTGAGTTTTGATAGGTTCTCATCAATCTATTAAAGAAATCTATTAAAGCTTTTTCTAATTGTGATGACTGCATGTTTTAAAACTTTGGATAGCGTGCTTTACTCCACATGGAAAGAAAAGAAGGCCAATTGTGCAAGTGATGCATGTTAAAATTTTGTTATCTGGAGTTTGTTTCATAGTAAAAGTCCATAATACACACAGCCTTTTTTCCTATCCAGAATTCTGTTTCAAAAATTACTGAAGAAAAGAAGCTACAAGTTCTGGGGAAAAAATGAGGTCATTCTTTCAATCATTAAAAGTGACGTTAATGGTTCATATGGAGGCTTTGGCCTATTTGCTTAGTCTAACTTATGGGCACATATTTAAGTTATTAGACAGGCAGCCTTTTATTAAGCACAATTTGAATGGTTATAATGTATTTTTACCTTGCAGTATTGCAGTTTGCTGCAAGGAGAGTGTCTTGAAGCTAACTTACTTGTAAATAAAATAAGACGTGGATTTCTTATTAATTTTGTAGACCCTTGAAAACTGTTTTTGAAATACAGATCTCTCTCACTTGTCTCAAGGTGACAAAGTGAGTTTCTGTTATCAGATGCAGCATACTTGCTGCTTTTGCTATTTTTTTTTTTCTTTTTGTATTTGGTCATATTATGGAATTATTCTATATGTAGTCCTCTAAATTACATTATAAAAAATAGTAATCAAACATGATGGAAAATTCCTTACTATAGCTATGTAATATGGGCTTGGTTTTAAAGGAATGACTGATTACTAAACAGCATAAAAAAGGCTTAGAAAGAAAATAATTTTAAGATTCAGCAGTGTTGAATAATTTGAGGAATACTGTGGTGACAGTCTTTTAGTCTTGCTATTCCCTGAAAGAAATTACTGAGCAAAGGGAAAAAAGCTCAGGAAAATCTATTATGTCATTTGGAATAAAAGATCTAGTATCCTTTTCCGTGAAAAGCTCTCCTAATCCTTGTTTTCATTCAGGGACTTAAATTTGTGTCTTTATCTGCATGATTTGGCTGAAAGATAAGTAATAGATAACCCAGGAAACCTACAGCTAATTCACGAAATACAAACTGTAGTCTCAGGGCAACAGGTTTGGTGCAGGAGCAGTAAAGGACCAAATGAAGTTGAGGAAAGGGATTTTGGGAGAGATGGGAATGTGGAGTTTAGCATAGAAGGCTGGGATGGGAAGGAGGAGAAAGACTGTTTGAGCAATGAGCTTGTGGGAAATGAGATTAGGAGAAGTCCAAGTCCTATGAACAGTTAGGACAGAAATGGCTCAAATGGAATTAGTCTGATGACATACCTGAGAATCAGTGGGATGTGAGGAAGTAGGTGATGGGGGAAGAAGAGAGATTTTTTTCAAGGACAGAGAAACAGTAGCAATCAGTGTGGCAAAGCGTAGAGAGTGAATGTGAAGCCCAGGGAGGGACACAGGTGATAGAGGATGTATGTGTGGGGTAATTAGAAGGCTTTGTAGGTGTAATCTGATCAGAAACAGAGGAAGGGGTGGTTGGAATGTAGTGGAGAAGGTGATTTTGGAAGGATAGAGAAGGGTCTCAGGATGAGAAGTCCAGAGAGATACAAGTAGGACTTGCTGGGCCAGGAAGCTGGGATCTGTGTGAGAAACCTGGAAAGTGAAAGTTTAGTCCTGGGCATTTTTTGTTTTGTTTTTTAAAATTCTTTTTTCTTTTTAAAAAAGAAAATAAAAAAGAGGAAAGGATGAAAATGAAAGAACTGGGGCACATGAATCAAGAAAAGGACTGTACAGAAATACTATGTGTGAAGAACAAACAAAAAAAAATTATCTGTTGTATGTTGTTGACCTCAGGACCCCAGAATGTAACTCAGTTCTACTATTTCTGTTGTCTGTGAATTCAGTGGAAAATTGCATGTGATTAGCTTTAGCACTTGTTCACAGAAGTTGATAGCGTGCTCTTGGTATCTTGTTTATTCTTTTAACTCATGCAGCAGGGATCTGGTTAAGCAATTTGAATAAATCCATTGGGTACTATTACACTGTGATGTGACACAGTTTCTGGGTGTCTTTTTTCCCTTCTGTTTCCTTTGTAAAATAAATCAATATTGAAGTAATTCTGAAGTCATGCACTCAATTTAATTCTAGTCCAAATTAAGATTTTTGTCACAGTATTGGAAATAGATTTTTTTTTTTCTGTACGTATTGGATTTTGTAACTATTAGATAACCTCAAGAAATATTTTTAATATCTACTGATTATGATTTTTGCTTGATGTCTTTTGAAGAAACTTACATAATGTCCTTGGGAATTATTTGTATGGCATCTTCTTTATATGCACTTGCTGACTATGTGTAAATATATTTCAGGTGGTTCTCTAGAATCTGTTATTGCTCAAGATGAACATCTACCTGAAGATGTAGTGAGAGAATTTGGTGTTGATTTGATTACTGGTTTATACCATATTCATAAGCTTGGAATAATCTTTTGTGAACTGACGCCTGGAAAGGTAAGAAGGAGTATTAGTTATAGGGGACGCTGCATGTTACTTTGTACGCCATCAGCATTTCATTGATTATTTCTGTTTTACTGTTTGGAAGAGACTTACCTCAGGTTGGAGGCCAGTTGAGCTTTATAGTATATGTGAAGACAATGAGAGACAAGTCTATAGCTTGAATATTTGATGATCTAATTGATTTCTTTCCCTGTTGTATGTTTAATACAATGTGATAGATCCTTTTTGATTTGGTGTACTGGTTTGAATTAATGAAGGATTTTAGTTCTCTGTCCTCAGACATATAACTTTGTTATTATACCTATTCTATCATGCTGCAGAATATTTTGAAGTCATAGTAAATGCTAATGAGGGAGTAAAGTTAACTAAACTTTCTTTGTTAATAATCTTCTCTGTTGTTTCCAAATGCCATTTAAATTATAATCTTACTCTTTCATAAAAATACAAATCTTTATGTAGTTTCTGATTTTGTGTATGTGTGTGGAATTTATGTATAGTTTTGTCAAAGTCCATGTTTGTTTTTAATTGATGTAATAACCAGAATATAACTCTAACCAAAAATTCTTGCTTAACAGTAATTGGTTTTGATCTTGATCTGTAAGTGATCAAGTTGCCCTTCTCTGAATTTTCTGTAAAATCATGCTCAGTTTCAGTCATTTGTGGGTCTAAAAGCACTAAAAAAAAAATATGAATAAAGCATGATGGAGATGCCTCTGTATTCTTCCAGAGAATGTTATTGTAAAGTACTCCTTTGAACACAAAATACAGAGTGTGAAAGTAAGACTGCTTTTTTTTTTTGGGCCTTCCCCCTCACAAACTGACTGAATGGGCTATTTCTCCAAACAACGTTTTTGGAATTATAAAGCTTTTAATTACGACAATAAGCATCATCATTGGACAAAATCTTTGGAATTTTCTGCTAAATAAACTTCAAAAGATTCACTTTTTTTTTTCCCCCTCAAATGAAGCGACATTTCTTTTTACTATGCTTTTATTTTCCTATACAGTTTTACTCTACTTTTACTTTCTTTTCTATAGTAACATCATTGTTCATTTAGATTTAGTAACGAGTAAACAAAAGTGCACATTAAACCTCTTAAGTGTTCTTTTGTGAGATTCTGTAATTTTTTGGTTATAAGAAAAAAGACAGTATTGGTGTTGACTTAAAAATTTTTCAGTGTTTTCGGTTATAGTGATCATCTCTATGTACTTAAATGGTTTGAGATTGTGATTTTTTTTTTTTTTTTAAAGAAATTATTTTATACTTTGTGTTGGAAATTTTGGCAGTCATCATTTTTAGTATATGATACCTGTATGTTGGATTATGTTTATTCTTCTAGATTTTGCTGGAAGGGCCTGGCACTTTGAAATTCAGTAATTTTTGCTTGGCTAAAGTGGATGGTGAAAACTTGGAAGAATTTTTTGCTTTAGTTGGATCTGAAGAAGGCGAAGGAGATGTCAGTGAAAGCACTCCACAAAGATACCTGAAAAATAGATTTCGAGGTATGATATTTTTACTAGCCAAAATAAACTCATACCAAAGGAACAGAATAAAAGTTGGAAAAAGTCTTTGTTTGAAGTAATTTGGAGAAAGACCTTGAAATAAATAGTTGTTTATCGTTCTGTTGAGTCTGACTAGATTTCTAGAGAAACTGAATAATTATTCTGTTGTGTTATCGTTTGTAAAGATTAATGTATTTGCCTGTGTCTTTGCAATGGAAAGCATGGTCTGTACATTTTCTCTAAGCAGGTTTAACATATCCTGCCTATGGGGAATTTTTTAAGTAAGCTCAAAACCAAAACTTAGCTCTTAAGGAGGATTGTTCAGAGAGATCATAACTTACAGAGGGAATAACACCTGCAAGTGAGTAAAGAAAAGAAACTGTATTTACAAATATATGGTAATAATTCTAAGTTTCACAAAGCCAGTTTAACTAAGAGCTGGAAAAAATATTCTTCTGTCTGTCATGAAATGTATGACATGTTAACAATCGCTGACCTTTCTTGCTTTTTGTAAATAGACTTCAGGTTATTTTTGGATTGAAGTTCATATGTAGGTGATTATAGGCTGTAGTATATTTGTATAACAAACTTTCAACATAACATAAGTGGAGGTGGCTTATTTTAAATTTCTTTTTGGAGCTTGACATCAAATCCCTACAGTACAGTTTAATGTACAATCTATCTGTCAGTCCTGAGCATGTTTTCATTGTTTTATAAACTGTTCTTGATTATTTTTCTTTGTAGAAANCTAAGTACAAGTAGTAGAATTAGAAGAATGAGAAGATCATTCAAACTTTGGAAGTTCAGAGTTCAAACTGGAACTGGCTTTCCTAACTGATGAAATTGTATTTATGGTATTTAGTTGATATAGGACAGTGTATTTAAAACAAGTTTAAATGAAGTAGTAAAAAGAATCACTTATTTACAACCTTTTGTGCTCCAGCTATAAAGTAGTAATTGGAGAATGAAGAAATAACTTATATTGAAAGTGTGATAAAGAAAAGAAGTAATTTAAAATTAATCCTGTTTTGTCTCAGAAAAATTTGAGCTATGGAATTATTTATGGACTTTTAAAAAGTCTGTGCTGCAGATGCTCTGCATAAAGTCTAGGACTAAATTCCGTTAACAAAATTCAGTAAATACTACACAGAACTGCTGCTTCGTTCATTGGAGACTTTGCACTACTGTACTTTCATTGTCCTTTTTGATGCGAATGGTCCAAGTGATCTCTAGTTTGAGGCTTGACTGTTTCAGTGCTTTTTACTTAAGAATGATCATTTGTTTTTAATGTGTGAGAAGGTTACTGTTCTTTAGTTTCAACAGGCAGATCCATGCAAATGCAGTAGGCTGAAAATACAATGCTATTTTTTCATCGAATAAGAATAATTCAGAAACTTGGTTTTAATCTTCCAAATCTTTCATTAGTCAGCATCTCGCAGACCTCTGTTTCCAAGATAATGATGTGTCATAGCAGTTACTGTTATCAGGAACAATGGAATTCTTGGCAATATTTTATGGGAACAAAGAGAGCTTTCTTAATACTTTGCTGTCTCCTGCTGAAAGTCCATACTGGAAATACTAAGACCAAGACCAAATCTTTATTCAGGAAGAAATACAAATCTAATCTCTTTCCTGTTGCCTTTCAGAACAGCTGTTTTGATGTGTATGGTTAATGACCTTTTGTCACTTAAAAAAGTAAAACTCAAGAACAAAAGAATCCAAAATACACTTTTCAAAGGACTATGGAATTCACGTTTTTGTGGAGTTTGTGTAATTTTTTAGAGATTTTTGAGAACCAAGTTAGTGTTTTAGATGGGAACTACTGTAGAAATAGGACCTGTATATTTCTTTTTCTGTATCAAGACAGAAGGGGTTTGTGAGTAAGCTGCTGTGATATGTGATGTTTTCATAGTGTTTTAGTGTGAAAATAGCTATAACTAGTTTAGATCAGTGATCCAGTTGGCTAGCTACCTTGTTTTTGTAACAGAGTTTTCTAATTTCATGAAGATTTATGTCTTGGGATAGCTTTTTTAAAAACAAACAAACCCCAAACAAACAAACCACAAACCAGATGTAATGTAATTATTTCCGTTACTCACATGAGAATTACGTTGGTTTACCATTTTGCTCAATTTGCTTGGCTCTGGAAGCTGTCAAGGTATATCAAAACATATTTTGCCTTAATCACTGCATTAGAAAAGTGTAGCACATGCCAGCTTGGTTAATAGAAGTGAAATAAACAACAAAATAGCGTATATAATCCTACATAATTCAGTAAAATTATAGGAGAGAAGTTCCTTTGAAACTCCTTACATTTTGTATCTCAGTTTTCTTATACTAAGTGAAGATAATCCCTAACTCACTGAAGTGTGGAGACAAAGTTTGNTGAATAATCAAAGTGCATTATACATACTGTATTTTGTAGGCTCTCCATTATACACAGCTCCAGAAGCAATAAAGGGAGAAGACTTCTCCAAAGCCAGTGATCTGTGGTCCTTGGGATGTTTACTTTATGAAATGTTCTCAGGTTGTAAGTTTGTGTATTTATTTAATATCTGTGATAATGGAAACATAGGTTGTGGTCCCAGAGTAACTTCTTGTTAACTTTCTAATGAAGTTAAGACATAGA
>VYZW01036753.1:11417-21437 GCA_013401315.1 Balaeniceps rex | reverse complement strand
GGATTCTTAGAACTTGAAATTACAGCTGAAAAAATGTGTATCATGCACAGCAAAATTGGTGGGTAATTGGTGGGTAATAAATTAATCATTGGCATGTTGCTATAAAGATTTCCAGGGCTTTTAGGAGTTAAGCACAGTCAGCAATCAGCAACAATTTGGTTAAGAGCTTGTAATTAATGCTTGGTTTTCCCTACCAATATTTACATATTGAAGTCTTATGTATCTATTTCAAAATCAACATATTTAAATTCTCATACAGGTTGTCCCAAGAGGTATGTCTTTAAATGTCCACATCTTTGTCCTGTGTTCTACTTTCCTTGGAATACAATATCTTTCCTGTTTCCTTTGTTATACTTTCCTTCTCCAAGTTTCTTCTTCTTAGCCCACTTCCAAAAGGAGCATGTCAGGTGAATTTTCTTTCAGAAGTATACAGAAATTGAAGAAAGGTGAAAGCATCTCTTGTAATGATGTAAAAATTTTATAGCACATCTCATAAATGTAGTTTTATTCATATATATTTTTCAATAGAAGTCTTTTTTTGTCCTGTGGATTCAATGACACATTATCTTCTGAACCTCATCTGCATATAAGGACTGCTGTTTGATCTTAGTACAATGCTCAGGGCTTGGGAACCATTGATTGTTTCCCACTGCAGCATTTTTGAGACCATCAGTACAACCCTTAATATGATGACAACCTGTCATTTGGTGACAACCCCTGTAGGGCACAGACAGTACTGTTACTAACCAGCGATGATGTTGCATTTCATCTCAGCCAGGCTTCTTGTTGCCCCTAGGACAACACAGCTGCAAAATGAAGTTTACACATGTCAGTTCTTCTAGGCCTTATTACTGAATATTTCTTTACTAATTTGTGTATAACTCCACTGTAGAGAACACATCGTGTCTTTTCTCCGGATTTGATGATAGCTGGAATGCTTGATGATCGGGAGCAGACTCTGCCACAGATATTAACATAAGAAACCTGTGTAAACATGGATGGAAGTATCCTACCACTTTTTTCTTGGCATCATTAAGTCAGGGGCTGAATATTCAGAGGATATTTTATTAGTTTATGTATAAGCTGCTTTCCTCAAGGAAACCACTCCTTCAGATCCTCTGAGCAAATGGATTTAAAAATGAAAGTTTTGTGTATGGACATCAGGATTTGATGCAGATCTGAGGCAAATAAGTTTGGTACATCTAAGTACCTGTGCAAGCTTAAAAAAAGCTTAAAAATTTATTGGATAGTTAATTTAAATGGAAGGAAGTATACATCTATTTCATACTGTATTCAAAAAGACAAGGTGAGAAGTACAAAAGTCTGTCTCCTCTATTGTGGGAAACAATATGTTGATCAATGAAGACAACATTATTTGTAACATATTCATTATTATTTTTTGTTTACATAATTAATATATTTACATGAACATCATTGAATAATTTCTTAATCACTCCATCACTTTCAGATTTCAAAACTGCCAGCTTTGGCTTCTCACCATATTGTAAATTACTTAAGAATAATAACTCAAGCAGAAAGAATGCTAGTAAGATTTTCCAAGTTTTCTGATGTTATCAACCAGGTAAGACATGACGAAGGGTCTGTGAAGGCCAGTAAAGAAGTAAATACAGCTTGTGAGGTGCTGCACTCGAGACATAAAACGTTAGAACCATGTATCATGTATGGTAGGCAGCAAATAGTTATGTCATGAACCAAAAAAAATGAAGATATAGAAGTGTAGTCACAGATATGGACAGCTTTCTAGATATGAGGTAATTTCTAGCAATAGCATTGAAAAAATATTACCCAAGGAATTATCTTTCTTTATTTATGTTCTCTCCAAGTGTGCTATGAATTTGGGATGCTAATGTACTTTAACTAAAATATTTCCTGCCCTATCTCATTTCCCAAGTCAACCCCAAAATATTTGGCCAAAGTTTTTTTAAGGATTTATTTTTGGTCTTTTCAAAGTGAGTGTTTCAACGTTGATAGCCAAAATGTCTTCCTACAATTATAAAAAACTATATGAAGAAGAAAATTTTGTAAGGGAAGCTTTAGCTGATATATTGAAATTCCCTGTGTCATCACAGGCATTGGTGGTTTTTTGTTTTGTTTTTTTTTTTCTCAGTGCATACACCTCATTATACATACTTTTATATTTAGCACATTTGTATAAACATTTGTATATATGTAGTCATTTCGCTGAGTTGCACAAGGCTGCTCATGTTAAGTGTGATTTGCTGTTTATACAGTAAGGCACCTCTTTTTTCCAGTGGTTGCTATGAAGTATTAAAATTCATGATGTATCATATATTTACTTCTAAAATAAAAGGCATAATGAATTCTGGCCCTTTAGGTCCAGGATGACTTTTCAGCAAGGTATTTAGGTTACTGTGACTATGGTACATTAGCAGGTAGAACAGCACAGTAGGAGCAGGTCTGTATAATGAAACAATTGATAAAGGACTCAGTGTTTGCACCATACATATTTGGGTGGAGATGGGAGGAAGGCGTGTTAATTTCAGACTTGCTCTGGTCTCACACCCGGGACTGAATGCTCATAAGTGATTGAAGAACATTATGTGGGCTCCTGGGGCACATGAAAAGGAGAACAAGAGAAACAAAACTCAGGGAAAACAAACCGAGTGATGCAACCGCTCACCACCCTCCAACCAATGTCTAGCCAGTCCCTGAGCAGTGACTGCTGCCCCCCAGCCAACTCCCCTCGTTTAGATACTGAGCATGACGTCATATGGTATGGAATAGCCCTTTGGCCAGTTTGGGTCAGCTGTCCTGGCTGTGCCCCCTCCCAGCTTCTTGTGCACCTGGCAGAGCATGGGAAGCTGAAAAGTCCTTGACTAGCCTAAGCACTACTTAGCAACAACTAAAACATCAGTGTATTATCAGCATTCTTCTCCTACTAAATCCAAAACATAGCACTATGCCAGCTACTATGAAGAAAAGTAACTCTATCCTAGCTGAAACCAGGGCATTTATTCAATCAGCTTCAAAAATCCAACCAGATTTTGTCTCATTGCATTTACTGTGGTGACAGAAGGTGGCAAGAGAATACATGAACAAAGCACAAAAAAATAGTTTCCTTCCTTGAGTCTCCTGTTGCATCATATTGAAATTTAAAGATCATGTTTCCCACCGCATTTTTACTATTTTCTTTTATAGTACATGGTATCTCATTTGGCTGTTGTGTGCCACTTTGATGTGTCCATGATATATACTTTTGAGTGTAACTATCTTCATGATATAATAAAGTTTCCAAGTAAATGGGATGCCTGATTTATTGGTAGGCAAGTATAACTTTTCTTCTTCTTCAAGTAAATGTAAAGAGAGATTTAAAACCAATCGTCATTCTAACTATTTCTCTCCAAGAGAACTGTCCTAATAAATTAAAATTTAAAGGAGCAAGTCATGCAAGTTTTATTTCAACGCATTTGAGTTTCTGCATTTAAATGATTAATTCACTTCCAGCTATATTCTGCTTAGTGAAGATATATTTGAAAAACAACCTGTGTTCAAAGAACTGTTGGCATGGTTCTTTATTCTCATTTAAAATCCAAATTATAGCTCATTAGGGATCCCATATTCTGGGGGGAATGCCCATCATTGGTTTTGTTAATGATTCTCTAATGCTGTAATTCTGTATGAGTACATGCATTAATTTACATGTAAAACTACCAGTATGATTACACTAGATTTGCTCTAATGTCACAATCTCTAGAACTAAATTTAGATGAAGACAGAAAGCATCCTGTCTTTAATATGTAAAAAGATTAAAATCTTAAATGACACTAGCCTTGAACTGAAATGCTTTTACTCAAAATCTGGAGGACAAAAACTAATTCATCTATTATTTATTACTTTGAAAGCTTCCTATGGCTAACAGGTAATATATAAATTACTGCAAAAAATATTTTTTGGCTACTGATTTTAATAATTATTTTACCTAGGTGAGGGGGTCGGGTTTTTTCTTTAAAAAAAAGCTTTTATTAATGATTACTGAAGACAGGTCTGATTGATTGTATTTTTAAGCTCATTTTGTGACATTCTGTGACTCAGAATTCAAGCTGGTAAAAATCAGTGTAATTCTTTTCATCCTAGGATGCTTTAGATGTAAATTCAGCCTAGATTTTGCATAAATGACAATCCTTTGGAAGTGTTGGTGGTGTATCAAAGTGCTAATGAAAAAAAAGATGACTTAGGCATTTAAAAAAATCAGATCTGATTCTTGTGACATTTTTGTTAAAAGAACAAGGATACAGAATTAAACATTTCACCATTACCCAACTCCTTTGACTCTTATTCACTCTTGTACAGGGAGGCTGTGAATTCATAATAATTCTGGTTTGTTTTATATGATGCCTAGTTTAACACTTTTCTTTTAGAGCTTTAAGTTAGAAGCAAGTCATCAGAGAATTAGGGGTGTTTGGTCATTACTGTTCTATAATAGGGGGTTTTTTGTTCTTATGTCACACAAAGGTGAAAGATGCACTATTTTACCCTAAGGTCTGCCTAATATACCATTTGACTTACAAGCAAAAGCATAGTGGTTGTCATGAGATTTAATAATAGAAAACTGTATGCTACTATTTTAAATAAGATTAGTCTTATGTGCAGCTCTCAAATCAATTTTATTAAAGCACTGGTCTTAGAGTGGAATATTAGTTTAAAAAATGTTGTATGCATCCGTCAATAATGTGGTTTTTAAAAGTGCAGTTCTTGTGTAACATTCTGTAGGGTGGCTGCCCCCTTCAGATATGCTACAAGTATATCTTTTGACACGGGGCTAAAGGGCAGGATAAATTAGCTGTATCCTAACATGACTTGACTAATTTTTTTGGATATCTCTATACAGGGCTCAAACATATAAAAAGCATATTTTAAAGCAATGATCTATGCACAGATCTGCAAGCCAAGAACTGTACTACTTGTTCCTTCCTGTTCTCCAGTAATGTTTTGACCTCATTCTGCAATCACCAACATAGATAGGAGATAGATAGAAGCCATCCAGTATTGGAGGTTGTATTTTAAACAGGAAAGATGTTGCAGTGGCCAGTGGCTGTGAAGTAAATTGAAGAAAATTAAAATTAACATAAAGCACAGTTTTTTAATTGTGAGGGTAATTTACCATCAGAACTATATACATAGTGAATCCTCTGAATCAGATGAGAAACATTTCTAAAACATTATGTTTTTAAGTATAAATTGCTATGCTAGACTGAGGAATACGCTGCACAAAATCTCTAGCTTCATGGAGGAGTTCTAAGTCTCAATTCCCAATTGAATTTGTCTAATATTATAGTAGCAGCTTATAGATTTGCCAAAAGGGCAAGACTTTGACTTCTATATGACTTATTCATATATTCCTTTCAGGAGCAAGATTACTATGAACATATTTAATGACAAAATATATTCAGTAGTACAATGCATGCAGGTCTCTTTATATGTATAATCAAAAGACAGCTCTAAGTCTTTGCGCACTGTAAATTTCTTTCAGTCAAAACTGAATCCAAAATCTAATGTTTCAGGATACCACAAAGTTTTCCAAGGATCCTTTATTGTGATGTTCACTTGATTTCATGTTTAAAATTCAAATTACCGATAGTGAATCATAAAATCCAACTGGCAAAGGATCCTTGCTAACAGTCTATTGCTTTTCTTTTGCACTGTAACATTTGCATTTGTTCTATGTGGTACAAGAATAATGATGACTGGACACGCTGCAGTGAATTCTCAACCAAAAGCACTCAACTTTGGGTTTTACTTTATTAAAAAGGTTTAAACAAGGCAAATTCTGCCTGCCTTCAGGGCACAGGACATGGTAAAATTGTTCAGACTTTTTCAAAGGTGCAAATCTCTGAATTATCTACTTATTTTTAATCCTTTTGAAAAAAACCTCTTTTGAACCTGTTCTTTTTCCCCTGAATGATAATCATGTACCTGGCACATACTGTCTCTGACATATGCACTCACAGCTGTTTTAAAATACTAAATCCTTTAGCTGTGTTTCCTTTTCTACATAAAGAGGTATAATTTGTGCAAATGCAATTTAATAAGCAGCCCAATTATAATTTACAAATTTAGAAATACACTATATTTTGTTTCTGTTTCAATTAAGTAGTTGTCTAATTATTCTATAAACAGAATTAGTTAACAGAGAGGGAACTGAAAATGCAAACAGGAATTAAATCATTCACTAAGCTGTTCAGCAAAGTGAAAGGCACTGCATGGTCTCTTTTACTGTTTCAACATGTTCTTGTTTATGTCCTGATTCAGCAGTGTTTTATGTGTATGAGCAATTCTCAGGGCCCCAAGGGCACTGCCAGCCCTGACCGTCCCCCCGTGGGCTCATCCCACCTGCCCATGGCCCAGGACCCCATGTCAGCACCCCGGGGCTGTCAGCCCCTGCCCCAGCGGTGCCGCAGCAGGGCTGGTCTCCAGCTCTCCACAGGCCCACCCATGGACCCATGTCCCAGCCTGTCCTCGGTCTGTCCCCGTCCCCAGGGAGGTGCCCAGTGCCAGGGCTGGGTCTGCTCCTGTGCCCCCCGACTGCCCTGCTCCTGGCTTCAGCAGTGGGACAGGCCCTGGCTGCCAGGCCCTGCCCTGATGGACCCAGGGGAGGCCCTGATGGGCCAGCACCCAGCCCCAGGTCACTGCCAGCCCCTGCGGTGCCCTGCAGCTTTTCATCCAGCACTCCACTGACAAAATTACCCTCTATGTTCCCAGTCAAATTAAGCAGAAGTCCCAGATATAGCACAGCAAACATAAGAGGAAACGATCTGGAACATGCTGGCAAGGGGTGTCAGCCATGTGAAGGGCAGACTAGCAAGAGGGCAGCATGATTTGAGTGCCTGGAGTATTGTAGAAAGTCCAAGCCGTACTCCAAGCTCTTCTAAAACTGGAGAGCTCTGTTACAGTCATGAAACTCAGGAAAGACAAGCCATATAAGGGTCGCTGTGGACCTTCTCTGACATTGTTTCTGGACTGGAGCTAGCTTACATCCCACCAGCTCAGAAAAGGGTAGAAAGACCTTATGACTGCCTGCATAATATGCCCATGTGCCTTACCTGAGTATTTGGTATGTTTTTCTCCTCTTAAACTCTGAAATGTATCCTGTAACGGGACAGTGAGTCTGCTAGAGCTTTCAGGTTGATCAAATTAGATCCTTTCCTTTACATGAGTTCCCAAGAAAGACCAAAAAGATTTTAAAGTAAAAATAAAATAAAATAAAATAAAATAAAATAAAATAAAATAAAATCCCTAAAACAATGTACATCCATTTTTAAATAGAGAGAATGCTAGGCAAACTGTTTTAACAAAATGAAATGGATTTATAGCCGTCTTGCCTCTTGGACTCTTCAGCCTTCCCAGGCCGGCTCCTTGCCTCCAGGTGTGCCTTCGAGGTGGTATGGAGCTCTGCAACAGCCTCCTTGTTGTATCTCTCACTTTCTTTGCCTTCTGTGACCCCATGTCATCCGAACCTGGAGGAGGCTCAGGTTGACAGGAAGACACAGTCTCTGCTCATCTCCAGGAGGGTCGGCCAGCTCAGCCACTCCCTTTTGAAAGGAACATAATATAGACAGAAAAATGTTGATTCCATCCATCTATGACACATCTGCATCCTTTCACCGTGTTTTCTGTTCAGCCATTATAATTTTACACAATCTAGTCAAATCAAAAGATTTGCAATCTGCAGTGCACTTTTTCCCTGTGTACCTCATCTCTTTTGCCACAGTCTCTTTTATTACATGGTGAGGAACTGTGCCCACCTGCATCAGCTGGTAGTTTTTCAATGCTGATTTCAGCTAACACGAGGGAGTCACTTGCCTAATTATTCCATGTGGTCATAACAGATTTATATTCAGGCAATTTGCTTCACTCCTTAGGCTAACTTACTTCCAGAATGTCATTGCCTGATGACCACATAGACCTGAGGGGAAAACAAAATGCTTTAATAGAATCCAGCAGGTAGAATGGTTGCTACTAATAAATGGAATTCAGGGTTAAGCTAAAGTGATAAAAATATTCTAAAATGTTACTTTAAACTATATGTATTCTTTTTTTATATTCATTTTAATTTCTCATACTTTAAAAGAGGAGCACTAACCTTGAAAAGACCTTGGTCAAGACTTACAATGTGTTGACTTTCCTAATTACCTGAAGATCTACCTCTTTATATGCTGCTCTAGCATATGCCTTTGCAGACTTGTTTCTATTTGTTCACATAAATACGAAATGTTTTCTTACACTGAATAATTCAGGAGTGGCTGTCCAGTAATGATATCAGGCTGTGGGTGCTTTTGTTGAAACCAGTGGTAAAAAAAATTCTACTTAATTTAGGGGACTAGATAATTAGGTATAGTGTGTTTCCTAAACGTTCTTCGAGTATTCTGCTTCTGAAACAAAATTTTGTCTTTTTTTCTTTTTTTTTAACCAAATTGTTGCTAAAAAGCCTGTTGTCAACTGGACAGGTACAGACTGAATATCGAAAATGGAAGCCCTGTCAGTTAAGTTTTATACAATTCTAGTATTCCTAAAAGAAAACTTGGTAATCAAAGGTATCCTCAGTTTGGGTGGATTCTAGTTCATATTTTCCAGCTTAAAAACTAAGATTATTTAGACAATAGTCTAGATAATGGAACTGGGCTTTTGATCGAGACATTATGCAGGGAAAGTGTACAGTTCTGGGACAGAATGTACTGCAGAAATTCTGTTAAATATTTTGGCCTTAGAATAGTATGATCCAATCATTTCAAAGCAGTAATTATCTATAGAAGTAGTATACAATCAATATGAAGTCTTACTTCCACAGGTACATCTGAATCTCACTTTAAGGTCGGTTGAAAGGATACTGAGGGTTTTTTTTATTCAGTGCACTGTGTTGGGATTTTGGTGGTTTGGGATTTTTTTTGTCTCACCATTAACTGTCATACTTTGCAGTAATGTTAAATGTTCTGCATCTGCGAACCACTTAGTGCATTAACTAAGGATCTAATGAGAGTTATAAACCCACCAGCAAAAATAAAATTGTGTTTCTATACCATTTATAAAGTTGTTCGGGCTGCCCAGTCCCCCGAGTCAGAGGACCATGAGTGTGGAAACAGTGACTTCCCATTTGTGGACACTTAAATTGTTAGGGACCAGCTGTATCAGCTGAATGTTCACAAGTCCATGAGATCCATCCCAGGGTACTGAAGGAGCTAGCAGATGTTATGGGAGGACACCTCTCAATCATTTACCAAAGGTCTTGGGAGTCTGGGGAGGTCCCCACTGACTAGAAGCTAGACAATACTACTCCAACCTACAAAAAGGGTGTGAGAGGAACTACAGACCTGTTAGTCTAACCTCAGTTCCTGGAAAAATAATGGAGAAGATTATACTGGGTACTATTGAAAGGCATTTAAAGAATAATGCAATCATCAGGCACAGTCAACATGGGTTCATAAAGGGAAAGTCCTGTTTAACTTATTTGATATCCTTCTATGATAAGGTCACCTGCCTAGTGGATGAAGGGAAGGTGGTGGATGTAGTTTTTCTGGATTTTAGTAGGGCTTTTGATGCTGTCCTTCACAGCATCCTTCTGGACAAGTTGCCCAACTGTGGGATGAGCAGGTTCATGGTGTGCTGGGTGAAGAACTGGCTGAAGGGCAGAGCTCAAAGGGTTGTAGTGAATGGGGCTAGATCTGCCTGGCAAGCATTCACCAGCGGTGTTCCTCAGGGTTCAATTCTAGGGGCACTCCTGTCCAATATATTTATCAACAATCTGGATGCAGGAGTTGTATGCACCATTAGCAAGCTTGCTGATGATACCAAACTGGGAGGTGCTGTTGAGTCTCTTGAGGGACAAGATGCCTTGCAGAGGGATCTGGATAGATTGGAACATTGGGCTATGGTTAATGGGATGACATTTACCAAGTCAAAATGCCAGATTCTGCACCTAGGATGGAGTAACGCCAGGCACAAGTCTAAATTGGGAGAGGAGTGGCTGGAGAGCAGCCCTGCAGA
>VYZW01036751.1:3825-26441 GCA_013401315.1 Balaeniceps rex | reverse complement strand
CGCAGGGCTGCTCTCAATCCATTCATCCCCAGTCTGTATTGATGCTGGGGATTTCCCCGACCCAGGTGCAGGACCTTGCACTTGGCCTCGTTGAACTTCATGAGGTTTGCATGGGCCCACTCCTCAAGCCTGTCAAGGTCCCTCTGGATGGCATCCCTTCCCTCTAGCGAATCAAACTGCACCACTCAGCTTGGTGTCATCCGCAAACTTGCTGAGGGTGCACTCAATCCCACTGTCTGTGTTGCTGATGAAGATATTAAACAGTACTGCTCCCAGTACGGACCCCTGAGGGACACCACTCGTCACTGGTTTCCACTTGGACACTGACTGTAACTCTTTGGACGTGGCCATCAAACCCATATCTCTCCAATTTAGCGGCAAGAATGTTGTGGGGGACCATATCAAAGGCCTTACAGAAGTCCAGGTAGATGACATCCGTAGCTCTTCCCTTGCCCACCGATGCAGTCACTCCATTGTAGAAGGCCACGAGATTAGTCAGGCACAATTTGCCCTTGGTGAAGCCATGTTGGCTGTCTGTAATCACCTCCCTGTCATCCGTATGCCTTGACGTATCTTCCAGGAGGATCTGCTCCGTGATCTTACCGGGCACGGAGGTGAGGCTGACTGGTATGTCGTTCCCGGGGTCCTCCTTTCTACCCTTTTTAAAAATGGGTGCAATGTTTCCCTTTTTCCAGTCACCGGGGACGTAGTCTGACTGCCATGGCTTCTCAAATATGATGGAGAGTGACTTGGCAACTACGTCAGCCAGTTCCCTCAGGACCCTGGCATGCATCTCGTCGGGTCCCATGGCCTTGTGTACGCTCAGGTTCCTCAGGTGGTCTTGAACCTGATCTTCTCCTATGATGGGTGGGACTTCATTCCCCCAGTCCCTGCCTTGAGGTTCAGGGGCTTGAGAGATGTGGGAAGAGAGATTTTTCATTGAAAACTGAGGGAAAAAAATTGTTGAGTACCTAAGCCTTTTCCATGTCGATTGTCACCACTTCTCCTGTCCTATTTATCAGGGAGGGGGGGCAATACATTTTATTTAATCTTCCTTTTCTGGCCAATGTACCTGTAGAGGCCCTTCTTATTATTTTTCTCATTCCCTGCCAAATTCAGTTCCAGCTGTGCCTTAGCTTTCCTGATCCTATCCCTATACCTCTTGGAAGCGTCCCTATATTCTTCCTAGAATACATGTTCCTGGTTCCACTGCCAGTGCATTTCCTTATTGCACTTTAGTTTGACCAGGAGGTCCTTACTGGCCCATGCTGGTTTCTTGCCTTCCTTGCCTGATTTCTTACATGTGGGAATCGAGAGCTCTTGCACTCTAAGAAAAATTTCCTTGAAGAGCTGCCAGATCTGTTCAGCTCCTTTATCCCTCAGGGCAGTTTCCCAGGCGGGGGTCCCATCTAGTAATTCCTTAAACAACTGAATGTTTGCTCTCTCAAAATTCAGAATCCTGACTCTACTTTTCACCTGGCCCATATCCCTTCAGATTGTGACTTCCACCAGGGCATGTTCACTGCAGCCCAGGCTGCCACCAGTCTTGAGATGTCTAATTAGTTCTTGACATCTCTAATTAATTTTAGGCTCCTGATATACAGGGTTCAACTCGTACAAGCAAGAGTCAATTGAAACCTAAACAGTTCAGCTTAAACTGTGACTGCAAACACATACTCAGTTTTAAATTTACTAGACGGTATAAATAAACTAGGCAAACTAGAGCAACACAGCAGTTCAATTTTTCTTTGCTTTGTACCTGATATAGCTAGAGCTCATTTCACTTTTAATCCTCATCCTACCTGCACCATCATAATATTTTCCATACTTGTATAGAGAATTTAAGAGATCACAATAATATGTAGCCAGGCCTGCTTCCTAATGTAATACTCAGCAAATGTATTAAAATCTTTTGATTTAATTTTGGATAATTTTCACATTGAGACAAATGAACCAGGCATGGGCTTATTATAATCTCTGACACTTTTGCCATATTAAGATTTAGTTCTGTTTCAGTGTTTACAACAAACAACTTCATTTTGTTTTATTCACCCTCACTAATCAAATAAGTAAATTAGTCATAATATTGATAAGATTTTAGCTCTTCCTGATAATTCTACTTATAGATTGTAGGAAGAGCGATTTGCCCTAATTAGTTGGCAATTTGAAATTATATTGCATATTGTATCCTACTTGAAGGATGAGTCTGGGTGGGTTACTGACAGTTACTGTCAGAGGATGGGCAGCTACAGCAAAGACTAATTATAAAATTATCTGCCCTATAAATAATAGAATTTAAATCACCCTGCACTTTTTACCAAATGTGAATGTCTTAAGGACTGTTCTGATAAAATTCGAATTCTGTTATCAATGTTTCCAAATGTCAAAACTTTCAAAATGTGTATATAGTTATTAAATTAAAAAAATGTATTATGCTTGTCAGCCAGGGAGGAGCTCCCATCCATTAGTTCTGTTTTTTCTAACAAGCATTAAGATTGATCTGCAATCACTGTTATTCATCAGTCATCATGAACCATAGGAACTCTTGACTCAGAAATTTATCCTATTTCAGTCATGCTTCTTCAGATCAAAAGGTACATGGAAATAAAAACAAAGTCAATATGAATTAATTAATTAATACTAATTAATTAATTAATTCTCCTGGTACTAAGTACAGTGTGCTAAGCATTCTTCTGATGTAAAAGAAAGCATGGTACCTTCCTAAAATAAACCATCCGATGATGGAGTGGGAGAAAAAGAATAACATCCGCAAATAAAGAGGCCCATTAGGAATGTCATATCCTGATAATATAATTTTGGTGGAAGTATTACAGTTGTTTTAAGAGGAAAAAAAAATATAAAAATGTGTAAACTTCCATAGCCTTATTTTAGGCTGGAGTGGTTGTGATTTGGAAAGTAATTTAAGATTTTATTTATTCAGTCAATCTCTTTCCAGGTAAAGGAATTTTTTTTCCTTGTCTGTTCCCTCACCCCTCTGGTAATTGGCAGCACACTTTTTATGTAGCTGGATTCGTCCTAGGATGAACTGCTTCAGATAAAAAAATCAGAGATTAATGGATCTTTATGTTACATTGGAATATTAAATCATCTAGTCTGACCTTTTAATCATACAGGCCTGACATTTTTATTCAAATCTTCTGAGCACAGTGACTTGTTTGGTGAAAAAAGTCATTCAATCTTGGTTTCCAAACACAAGAAGATGAATAATCTGTTTAATCAGTAATACAAATGGTCAATTACTACCACTGCTAAAAATGTTGGTCAGTTATGAATTAACTAGTGGGGTGGTAAGATTAGAAGATTTGGGGGTCTTGTACTCTCATTAACCTCTGTCCCTCAAGACTCTGCCTCCTGCTTCTTTCTGCTCCATAGCTGTGAAGCATCATGGCTTCTCCCTAGCCCTTCCAGAAAGAGATAAGTTTCAGTGTTGCACAGTAGATAGAAGTACATATATGTCCTACTCTGCCCCTGTGAGCCCCATACAGCCCCCACTGTATGTCCAGAAAATCCCCATGAGACTAAGGTCAGTTACACTTGAACCATTTACATTCTGGCCTCATCTGCTTATGTTGCTTATTTCTCTCTAGCTTTCAGCCATTAGCTTTTGTTGTGTTAAAAAATTTAAATTAAATTGTGTTAAAAGAAATAAATTTAAAAAGCCCTGTAGCACCTAGTGTTTTGTTTCTAGTTTTGCCTCAATATATTCAGTAGATCACATACCTATATTAACTATCAGCATGTTATATTTAGCGTATTAATTACAAACAAACAAACAGTTTCTGAAATAACTCTTTGTGGTAGGTTGACCTAGCCACCAGGTGCCCACCAAGCCACTCTCACTCCCACCCCTCAACAGTCTGTTTTGCCCATGACGGTAATTGGTGAGTGATCTCCCTGTCCTTTTCTCAACCCACGAGCTTTTCATCATATTTTTCTCCCCCTGTGTTGTTGATGGAAGGGGAGTGTTAGAGTAGCTTGGTGGGCACCTGGAGGCCAGCCAAGGTCAACCCACCACACTTTCACAGGCAAAAAGCCTCAACTTGGGGAAATTATTGTAATTTATTACCAATCAAATCAGAGTAGGATAATGAGAAATAAGAACAAATCTAAAAACACCTTCCCCCCACCCCTCCCTTCTTCCCAGGCTCAACTTCAGTCCCAACTCTTCTACCTCCTCACCCCAAGCGGTGCAGGGGGACGGGGAATGGGGGTTGCTGTCAGTTCATAACGCTTTGTCTCTGCCTCTCCTTCCTCCTCACGCTCTTCCCCTGCTCCAGTGTGGGGTCCAACCCACGGGAGACAGTCCTTCATTACCTTCTCCAATGTGAGTCCTTCCCATGGGCTGCAGTTCTTCAAGAACATGGGTCTTTTCCATGGGGTGCAGTCCTTAAGGAATGGACCGTTCCAGCGTGGGTCCCCCACTGGGTCACAGGTCCTTCCAGAAAACCTGCTCCAGCATGGGCTCTTCTCCACAGGCTGCAGGTGGATATCTGCTCCACTGTGGATCTCCATGGGCTGCAGGGGAACAACCTGCGTCACCATGGTCTTCACCAGGGGCTGCAGGGGAATCTCTGCTTCAGCACCTGGAGCACCTCCTCCCCTTCCTTCTTCCCTGACCTTAGTGTCTGCAGGGCTGTTTCTCTCACATATTCTCACTCCTTTCTCCCATCTGCTGTTGGGCAGCATTTTTTACCCTTTCTTAAATATGTTATCACAGAGGCACTAGTAGCGTCACTGATTGTCTCAGCTTTGGCCAGCAGCGGGTCCGTCTTGGAGCCAGCTGGAACTGGGTCTGTCTGACAGGGGGGCAGCTTCTGGTGTCTCCTTTCAGAAGCCACCCCTGCACCCTCCACACCTACCAAAACCTTGCCACGTAAACCAAATACACTCTTATGGAAAACTCTGATGCAACTGATTTAATAATTTTCAAGTAGAGAACTATAACAAATCAAGTTGAAATGTTGTTGGAATTAAAATACATTCGAGTGTATTGTTCTCATTATTAAAAGTTGGCCAAAGGAATACAATGACTTTTTTGTTTCTGAGGTATTCAAAATTTGATATTTGAGATGCCTCTGAATCCCTGAGGTGAATTTCTGTCTGTTCCTTTTCTTTTTTTCTGTGAAAATGTTTAAAGTAAGTCAAATATGACTAGCCACTGCCTGCTATCATAACAGTCCAATTCTCAGTGGCATGGTGCTAGCACTTTTCTAGAGGAGTGGATTCCTGTGTGTCTAATTAAATAGCCAGTTTGTTCTAAAAGTGGCAGTTCATCTCTTGCCAACTCTGTCTTGTATTTTTTTCTGAATTTTAAAAATAATTATTTGAACTTTCTTTTTTGTTTCTCAATTGTGATTTCCTGATGGGACTAACTATTGTGGAAGTGTATGGTTCTTGCTATATGTTTTTTAGGAGTTCAGTGGAGTGTGCCTGTTCTAGAAATCCTAAGTAAGCTTGACAAAGTTTTGGGGAGATTTTTGAGTCTGTACCATTTCACTATCACAGTTATCACTAGTACCCAAGGCTTAATTAGCTGTGCTGAATTTAATTTTTCTAATATACATTTGATGAATTAGTAATTTCTTCACAATGATGAAGAATTTCTTCACTTGATGAAAACTTCTTTAGTATTTCGCTTGGTTTAAAGCCTACAATGGCAACATTTTTGAAGCAGATATAGTTAAAAGGTGCTAAAGATATAGCAGATAAAAATAAAAGGAAGCAGATAAAGTTAAAAATAGGTGCCTGTGTAGATAGAGACATGGACTTCTTTTGGACATGAGGCAGCAAATGTCTTAAACTTTAAGATATCCCCAAAAGCAGCCTGTTTTACTGTCAGTGAAGAGGGGTTTAGAAATGCAAACAAATATAGATAATGAATTGGAGGATGTCTATGCTAATTTCAGTACCTCAGAGCTTAAACTTCTGAGGATTTTTTTTTTTCTTATGTCCTGACCTTCTCAGAACAACTTAAGTATTTTGTGTCAATTACTTGAATCATGAAGAAAGTAATATTTCTTTGCCATTGACTTTTGGGAAGGCAGTTTTTCAAAGTGAATTTGGGATTGTTAAGTGTTGTTCTATGTATATACTATAAAGGCTTCTGAGACATTAATGTATATGTTCATCTGATAAAATGTTAATGGACAATAAGACTTAAACTAACAGGAACAATTAATAAGATTACATAAAGACTGAACATTGTAGGATTTAGTTGACTTGTATAATAATCACAGTTTTGAATTTATTATCCACAGAAAAATTGTACCCTTCTTAACCATTAATGACTATGGCATATAATAATTTAGCATTTGGGGAGGCAAACTGAGCGAACTGATGGAGAAGTCTAAAATCACAATTCCTATAATTATCATGCTGTAATTTCCCCCCATGTTTATATTAATATGTACACTGATAATTATATGCATTAGTAATTAGTAATGCAGACATTTTTAACATGGTTTGGTTGGGGTTGCTGTGGGAATGATAACTTTTTTCAGTTATCAGTCAAAACATTTTAATAAATGTCTTTCCATATTGAATTAGTCTTTTAAAAAGAAGAAATGTATGACTGATCACACATTCAAATAGATGGATGTGGGGTTTTTTTTGTCATTTAGCACTCCAGTTGTAAATATGCCTGTAACTTCTGACTGCTTGTCCTTAGAAATGTAAGGAATGCAATTAATTAATCTCTATATGTGTAGAATATAATTTAAAATGTTAAATTTATTTTCATAATTTTTCCAAAATGTCAAGGCTACAATTTAAAAAAAACCTCAACACTATTCAGGATAATCCCTATTTAATTTGGGATATATGCTTAAATGCTTCTCTGAATAAAGGTGAACTTAAGTTCATGCTCATTTTTTTCCAGAACCAAAGTCTAAGTTCCTGGCCCTAACTTTGAACTTAAAAGCTTGAAGGAAGAGATTCTGCACATGAATAACTTGCCATTAAAGTAGCTGGCACTTCCCACACATGCAGGGGCCTGTTTCACGTAGAACATTTTGAAAGCCTGAGGACCCAAGCTTACCGGAAGCTTGAGATTTTTAAAAATAAAATACATTGGAATGAGAGACAACCCAGAAGTAGCTAGGAGTTTTCAAAATGAGCAAGACAAATGATTCACTGTCTGGAAAATCTGCCTTCAAGTTAAGCCTATTTTATTTACATGCTAGAGAATGTTAAGAGATGCTTTGTCTATGGTTAGGTGCCTGCATGGGAAAAAGTTTTCTGATAGTAAAGAGATATTTCAATAGCAGGTAAAGCTCAAAATGCAATTCATCAAAATTTAGACAAGGAATAATGTACAAAATGTTTAATAATGAAAATAATTACTATTGGAACAGGTTACACTAGAATATGGTGAATACTTATCACTTTAAATGTAGATGTCTTTCTGAAAGACCTGCTCTAGTTCAGTAATACTTCATGAGACTGATGATATAATTAATGGTGAATTTTAGTGGTAATGAACACTTCTTGACCTACATTATTCAAAAAATAAGACAAGCTGATCATAATAATAATTATGATCTCTGGTCTTAAAATCTATGGATCTGTGGCCACGGATATATTGTCTTCAGTGGCAATATTGGTGACATATATTCACATATATTCCCCAGTGCCTTGTTCCCTCAACTGTTTGTAGTGCTATGCTGTTGCCAAAGCAGGGAAGTGTTTATTTATATATATATATACACACACATATATATATAGAGAGAACTTCTTAATTTATGATTTTAAAGGATCGGTTCTTTGAACAGGCCACAAAAACTTGTCTCAGTGAAGTGAGAGGGTAGTGTAGTAGCTGGAACGAGCAGCAGGAGGCAGGAATTCAGTCCTGTAGTACTGCTGTAGACAAGGTATCATCAAACAGTGGAGTAAGATTCAGAATTATGATTCAAATTATGTATCATGTTATAATATCATGTTAAGATGGGAGAGTCTATGGTTGCAGTATATAGTAAGTTGATCTTAGTACGATGAAATCTTAACCTTTTAATTTTTAACATACTGTATCCTTTTAAATTTGACCTTTTCTGTCTGATTGAATAGTTTGACCTAATAGTATTTTCCACTGAAGCAAGAAAAAAATCTGGATTTAAACATTATTTTTGTAATATTGAAGTATATTTTCTTACATACTAATCAGATAATTGTATGCTTTTATAAAAAGGCTTATATTTCTAATATTAGACAGTTGTAAGAAAGACTTCCTTTTTCATTGAGAATTACTACAGTAAAAATACTATTTGATTAGCTTATAAAAAGGGGAAAGCAAATTGTATTTATGCACTAATCAAAATATAATCTGAAATATTTTCCAGTTTTGTGCTGTATATTGAGTGAACTCATTTTAGTAGTGTAATTTACCAGCATAAACTCTTTGGATAATACTGTAATAATTAACAAAGGATAGGGAAGACTTATTTAAAAACTGTCTACAGGGAGAATAAGTGGTTTTAAATGTACAGATGGTTTTCCATTGCTTTTGTGTTTTTTCCATTTAATGTGGCTAATTATGTGCCTTCTTTTACTGTGCATTCCATTGTCTCTATCACTTTCAATGTTTTTGCTATTCTAGCTCTGCAGCTAAACTACAGTTAGATTGTAATTCTATTTTTAATGCTGTCATTATAGAATAAATCAAAAGATGTATTAATACGGGGGGGAAGAATGGGAATGGGTATGGTTGTCTCTACACATTTGTTTTAGGAGTAATACTACTGTATAATTAGTGGTATATAATACTTTTTCTTTTAAAAGTATTATTCTGAACCCATCTGATTTTTTTTTCTTTTTTTAAGGATGGATCTTGCTGTCTGTGTAAACCTCCAATTTTCATTTATTTTGAGAGCTCTGGATATTCTAAGAATGCTCTGACAGGCTGTAGGGGTGATAACCTGTCCAATGAAACTAATGGCACAAAACCTACTGAATGATTGAGATTTTACTCCACGGTTGCAGAGAGCAGAAATTTTGTTTCTAATTCACATTCAAAGTGTGCACAGGTCTTTCTCAAATACTTGGAGGAAGAAACTTTGAGGCCTTTCTTAGGATTTTATTCTGGGATTTTTTTTCTTTTATTGAAAACATTGATTGTTCAGTAATTTTTACTGTTTGCAATGTAGCTTACTGGTAAATCCACTTCTCTTATTTCATGAGCAGGGAGGAAGGTAAACTGGACTTTGAAAGTGGGATCCTGCAGTATATATGCAAGCAAAATGCCTCCCTGACTTCACTGAGGAGGTTTGCCTTCATGGGGACTTCAGGATGAGGCCTTTAAGTAGAAAATATCCCTTAGCTGTGACTGAACTAGATATTTCTGTTGAACTTAAGGCAATCTATCAGAATTTTTCTGATCAGCCTTTTTTACTGTCTTGTCTTGAGTCATTTTTTAATGACATCTATTATCAGATTGAAATGGCGATTGAGACGCTACAAAAGTCTGATGGTCTTTCTACTCACAGAAGCTCTCTTCTCAACAGCCATGTAAGTTGTCTCTTCTTTCATGAAAGCTAATCTCTTGCTTGTTCTGCATGCTTAGCCTGCCTCTAAATGTTTGTTTTAATTTGTTGCTGCTTTTTGCTTTTAATCTTTCCATTTTAGTTGCTTGTAATCTACATCTTCTGTCACTATATTTTGTCAGGTTAAGTGTCATGAGATATTACAGAGTGGATTTCTTTTCTAAGTTCTGTATTGTGTTAACACAGATTAACGTATTTGCCTGTTCTGCAGGTCCTAATGTAAATGTAAAAACAATAATCAAATAATTCTTAAGTAGTCTGGGTTTGACATTTTAAAATAATTTTCTACAATTTGTGTACCTGATAATAATTTAGGAGCAGGTGAAGGGGGAAAGAAGCAGCACACACTTTGAATAAAAAATATTCTTTAGATTTCTTTTTAAATATTTCTATTATTCTAAATAAGTTTATTATAAGAATTCTGAAGATCCATTTGATGAGATAATAAAAATTAAAATGATCTGTTAGCCTCTAATATGTTTTATTCTTCTGCCTCTTGCTTTGTTCTGTCTTTGCAAATCATGTAGTTAGGAATTTTCCATAAGAGAAAGCTGAAGATATTTGCATAAAAAGTTGGTTGCAAATATAGTGGTAAAGCCATTAAATATAACTTTTATGTAAAGGAGAAAGACTCAAAGTTTAATCTTCAGTTTGTTTTTAAACAGTGCTAGTCTTTCTTGAAATGTTATGTAAACATGTTTTTTTCTTCAGTTGGTATAAATAGTTTTGCATTTTTTAACGCTGCTAAATTTCTATACATACTGCATCCTTTTTCCTTCTCAGCTTTACTAACCAACATAAACTTACATATTTTTTCGGATTCTTGTATTCCTTTACCACAGAAATGTAAATATTGATTGTGATATGAATGTATGAGTATATTGGGTAGAGGCTATACACTTATTTTGATTTGTTGACATCCCCCCCGCCCCAAATATGGTAATATGGAGGTGAAAACCAAAATTGTTTTGTCAAAGCTTATCATCATGGTAGAAAAAGACAGCAGGAGCCAGTACAATTTCTTGGAAGAGAATTTACTTTTCTTAGAAAATGCTAAAACTGGGGGAGGGAAATTGAATTCTGTAAAATATGAAGAAGGACTTTTAGAACATTTTGGATGCTTTTAAAATAATTGTTTCAATGTTAAGACAACCTAGAAATATGCTAAAATTATTTTAATATTATAATTAAAAGGATGATAATTTTTTTTGCAAAATGCCAAAAAACTGTCTTAAAACTTAGATATACAAAGAACTGATAAGTTTGCCTTGAATCTGACAAGAAGGTCCAGAATCTTCACACTGAAAACAATAAGAATTAAAGGACAAGCTTTTCTACATCAGAAAACTGTATTCCCCTATTTAAAGTGTAATGCACTAGTTAAAAGATCATGGAGCAGATCCTCCTGGAAGAGGATGACAGGGAGATGATTACAGACAGCCAACATGGCTTCACCAAGGGCAAATTGTGCCTGACTAATCTCGTGGCCTTCTACAATGGAGTGACTGCATCGGTGGGCAAGGGAAGAGCTACGGATGTCATCTACCTGGACTTCTGTAAGGCCTTTGATATGGTCCCCCACAACATTCTTGCCGCTAAATTGGAGAGATATGGGTTTGATGGCCACGTCCAAAGAGTTACAGTCAATGGCTCAGTGTCCAAGTGGAAACCGGTGACGAGTGGTGTCCCTCAGGGGTCCGTACTGGGAGCAGTACTGTTTAATATCTTCATCAGCAACACAGACAGTGGGATTGAGTGCACCCTCAGCAAGTTTGTGGATGACACCAAGCTGAGTGGTGCAGTTTGATTCGCTAGAGGGAAGGGATGCCATCCAGAGGGACCTTGACAGGCTTGAGGAGTGGGCCCATGCAAACCTCATGAAGTTCAACGAGGCCAAGTGCAAGGTCCTGCACCTGGGTCGGGGAAATCCCCAGCATCAATACAGACTGGGGATGAATGGATTGAGAGCAGCCCTGCGGAGAAGGACTTGGGGATACTGGTCGATGAAAAATTGGACATGAGCCGGCAACGTGCGCTCGCAGCCCAGAAAGCCAATCGCATCCTGGGCTGCATAAAAGGAAGCGTGAACAGCAGGTCAATTCTCCCCCTCTACTCTGCTCTCGTGAGACCCCACCTGGAGTACTGTGTCCAGCTCTGGGGCATCCAGTTCTGTTGGAGCGGGTCCAGAGGAGGGTCACAAGAATGATCAGAGGGGTGGAACACCTCTCCTATGCGGAAAGGCGGACAGAGTTGGGGTTGTTCAGCTTGGAGAAGAGAAGGCTCCGGGGAGACCTTATTGCAGCCTTTCAATATATAAAGGGGGAAGAGAGAAGACTTTTTACTGGGGCCTGTAGTGACAGGACAAGGGGCAACAGTTTTAAACTGAAAGACGGTAGATTTAGATTTAGGGCTCAGGAGCATATCTGAAATGCTTGTACGCCAACGCACACAGTATGAGAAACAAACAGGATGAACTGGAAGTGTTAGTTAGTTCCCAGAACTATGATATCATTGGTATTAGTGAGACTTGGTGGAATGAGTCCCACGATTGGAGTGCTGGGATGGAGGGCTACAGGCTGTTCAGGAGGGATAGGCAGAGCATGCGAGGTGGAGGTGTCGCACTATATGTAAGGGAGAGGTTTGATTTTACAGTTAGCGGTGATGTGGTGGAGAGCCTCTGGGTGAGGATTAGGGGGATGGAAAAGATTAGGGATCTTCATCAGTAACATAGATAGTGGGATAGAGTGGGTCCGAGGAGGGCCACGACAATGATCAGAGGGCTGGAACACCTCTTCTATGAAGAAAGGCTGAGAGTTGAGGTTGTTCAGCCTGGAGAAGGGAAGGCTCCGGGGAGACCTTATTGCAGCCTTTCAGTACTTAAAGGGGCCTATAAGAAAGATGGAGAGAGACTTTTTACCAGGGCCTGTAGTGACAGGACATGGAACAATGTTTTAAAACTGGAAGAGAGTAGATTTAAATTGTACATAAGGAAGAAAGTTCTTTACGATGAGGGTGGTGAAACACTGGAACAGGTTTCCCAGAGAAGTTGTGGATGCCCCATACCTGGAAGTGTTCAAGGATGGGGCTTTGAGCAACCTGATCTAGTGAAAGGTGTCCCTGACTAGATGATCTTTAAAGGTCCCTTCCAACCCAAACCATTCTATGATTCCATGAAAATATCTTCCTAATAATGAGATTTGCATCTGTCTGTTCTGGTAGTCTTATCCTGATGTTTCTTAACTGTTTTGAGGTATTTTCAAAATTACTGAAAGACAAATAGAGGGATCTATTGTTGCTTCTGTGAAAAAAAGACCTCCTGCATCTTGCTGTAATAATTGTTCTTTCCTAGCCTTTGTCATTTTGGAAGAAATTAATGGAAGCCATATCAAACTTACTGGATGTTTTCCCTATTTTTAAAATGTTTATTGAATTATGACTCAAATAAGGACAGTAAATATGATTTTAGGCCTATCTTCTTAAGCTGGCGTTTTGTTGCCTAAGTTAATACCTGTTCGTTTTAATGATTTTTTCATTTTCCTCTATTTTATTTCCTTTCCTGATTTTTTTCTGCATGCGATTGACTTAACTAATCTATAGTCTAATGTTTTCTAAATATTGAAGTTTCATTGAAGTTGGTGTCAATTTGCCCGTTCTGTGTAAACCATTTCATACCATTTCAATGTTGTTAATATTATAAATCAACAAGTCAGAAATAAAAGTCTGGACATTTCAATTTTAGAATTAGATTTCTGCAAATACAAAAATATGTTTAAGGTTGTTTGCAATAACTTTATCATGTCTGCAGATTATTTACCTTTTTACATGGTATTCAGCTATTGGCACTCTTCTTTCCAGACTGTAACCTACCAAGTAATCACTTCAAGTTTTTGTTATTGAAATATCTTCACCCTAGAGCAAAAATCCTTATTTTGTACTTATCTTGGGTTTTGCTTTCCCATTGTTGGCTAATGCCAAGCTGTGGTTGAATGAATATCTGTCAAATGCAGATCATTAGTAAAATGCACTTAAATGAATCCTAATAAATTCTAATTCATCTGGAAAAAAAAGTCTAATGCTATATTTAGAAGTTAATTGGGAAATAATTTTGTTTGTTTGTCAATCATTTTTTTCTTTGTGAGGTAAAACAGACATAGCTCATATTCCATAATCTAATTAGTATAGATTAAATTGAAAGGTTGAAAGATATAATTAAGATATACTTAGGTGATTAGTGAAATGGTTTTGTTAATACACTCAAGTAAAGGTAAAAGTTTACAATAATATTTTTCCTAGGCTTTATTTCAGAATTGTAAATAAAATACATTTGTGAATGATAAGACTTTTTTAATAATGTGTTTATATCTACAAGTTGATATAAGCATGATGAACTGCACTTTTTTATTATGCTTATTTAAAGTGCAACATTATCTGCATTCATCTTGGAACCAGTTAGATCTTGCTTCTCCTGCATCTTTACATAGAGCTCTTGTTTAGAAACCTAAGCATGATAGTTCTGGTGATAATTTCTGTAAGAAAGTAAACATGAAGATGGTCTTTGAAAGGTCTGGAGTAAATGTTTTCCTAATTTTTTTTTTTGCATTTTTCATGTATTGTGCTTGGTAAATTGCTCACAACTGACTTAAACAGAACTGTATGTCCAATACATTCATTATAATCTAAATTTTACTAGTAGTTCTGCAATAAAGAAGGGTCAGAGTGGAAACATATTTCATGAGTAATGGGCATTGAAATATTGATATTCATGTTCTTTAAATGACAAGTTATATTGAACATTAGTAGAACAGAATTTGTTCAGTGATCTATTAGTAAATAAATCTGCAGAGTAGCCTATTAAATGTCACATAAACTTTGTATATCTTTTACTGTACTTTAAATACTTATCTTGGTCATATTAATTGCTTTGGTGGACTAAACTGAAATGGATTATACAACTGTGTGAGGCTCCAGCATATTGGAATAAAATTTTGTTCCAAATGCCAAAAACAAATCCATGGCTTGGGGATTTATTGGATGCTCAAACTAAGCCCAGAGTTTTGGTAAGATTTGTGAACCAGGAAAATTTGGATGTTCATGCTGATCTGTTTTGGTATAATCACTTTCTTAAGTAATTAAGTAGTAAATGCAAGCAGAAAACAAAATTTGGGAATTATTCAAGCTGAAATTAAAGGGAAATTCCAAGGATATGAAACCATGGGGGGAGGGGGGTGTAAGCTAGGTAAGATGTTAGCATTCCCAAAAAAATGAAACCACAGAATTTACATATGACCACTATAAAAATATTTCCATTTTATTCTGTTGTTCTCCTATACTGTTAAATGTCATTAAAGTGACCATTTTACTTGGGGTTTGTGTGTATGTTAGTTACTATTTGTTCTATACAAAGGTACAATGATGTATTAGAATGTTTGCCTACATGCTTCCAAAATTGCTCACCAAAATTCTACGTCAAATTACATGGAAAAAGAAAGAATACTAATTCTGTTCCTCTTTGAAGTCAAAGGCAAACAGGCTACAACAGAAAGGGATTGGGACCATAATATTTTATAGATGTACCAGTTATTTTTCATGTCATCTAGATTGCTTGTTACCTTATATTTGATAGTTTCTTCTTTGTATTTGGAAGAAAATAAACCCTATTCAGTTAAATGAAGTAATAGGGGTTTTCTCATTTGTATTTTTTTAATTTCAGGTGAAGAGAAATACTATAACATTCCAGAATTAAAAATGTATTAACTTACTCTTTTTAGTTTTTTCCTGCAATTAATATAAATTACATCGATTATTTTATTTCCTTGGAGTTCCAACAATTTGTCTCCAAAGCACAAATAACTTCATAAAATGTTAATGTATGGTACTGAACCTGAAATTTTTTTTAGAAGTGGAGCTATCTGAGGTCATAAGTGCAATGAGTTTTGTTATTTCCTTGTAATTCTAAAAGATACTAAGGCATCATGGTATTGAAAGAGATTTAAAGAGATTATATTTGCTTGAGGAACAAAGTCACTGTATTAAACAGGCCTTAAGAGTGGTCTAAAAAATATCAGAGGTCTGTGTTGTACAATTAAGATTTTTTTTAGTAGAGTAATACTGAATTTACATATGTTCACTCTTTCATATTTGATATAGCTCCAATGGCTTTTAGACAACTATGAAACCGCAGAAGGAGTGAGTCTCCCCAGAAGTACCCTTTACAACCATTACTTACGTCATTGTCAGGAGCACAAGTTAGATCCAGTCAATGCTGCCTCCTTTGGAAAACTCATACGGTCAATCTTCATGGGATTACGGACCAGAAGACTGGGAACCAGGTTTGCGTTAATGAAGTCTTAAAGTATAATAGAAAATATCAATAATAATTGTGAACGTGAAGCTTGTATGTTAAAAACAAGCAAGCAAAAATATTTAAAACCTTACTGTTAAGGGAATTGCCAAATCCAGTGGTTTTCAGGACCCAGGGGACTCTCAGTCTGTTATAGCCAGATTCTGTGTACTCTTAAGACCCAGATACCTTCCATCTCAGTCCAATGGATGCAGCTACTGCTGTTCCCATTTGCAGGTCCAGCTAGTAGTGAGACTGAACATGTGTTCCAAAGATGCAGATAAACACACACATGACACTAATACAGCTAACCACACAAGCTAACGCAGAGCAATGCCTTTACCAGCACCCGCATAGACACCAATTGCACTCACATAAACATGAATGCAGATAGCTCAATTCTGTTCTTCCTCTCCAGCTGATCAGGACTGAAGTTGACTAGTGAAACATACACAAACCCTCACTCACTCACAAGCATACCCCATTTATGGAATTGTTTTATTCACCATGACTGCATAAGTCATTTATTTAGTTTTTACTTTCCTTATTCTGTTTAAATAAAGTCCAGTGGTAAAGTGCTGGAAAATATAGTTTAAGTGAACTGATTTCCAGAAGCTGATGGAGTTATACCAGTTTTATACTAGAGTAGGAGGAAAGTCAAACCTAACTTTCATGCATTGCTTTCCAGGCAAGGCAAATTATGAAGTGAATATGATGTATATGCATAAAACTAATGTTATTTTTGTTCTTTCATAAAGGGGGAACTCCAAATACCATTATTATGGGATTCGTGTCAAACCAGATTCTCCCCTTAATCGGCTACAAGAGGACATGCAATATATGGCTATGAGACAGCAACCCATGCAGCAGAAACAGAGGTATGGTGTTAAATGAAACTACTTTTTCATATTTCTAGTTCTTGGAGACTTACCTGTCCTCATTTACGTGGCAAAGTTGAACATACCTAAAAACTCATAAATTTAAAATAAAGTGATAATAAAAGTAAAATATGGTGCAATTCTTCTGAACAGACACTTCTTGGTGGTCTTGGGTTATTTTCCCACAAACTGGAAAAAAAGCAATAGGAGCTTTGAATTTCAAATTCTGTTGTTCGTTTTCATTACTTTAAGCAGCAAATATATAAAATGATAAAAGAGCTTGCGATTAAGTTCAGCTTTGTCTTGATTACCTCCTCCTGGCAAGAACTGATGTATCAAAACCCTGAACTTGAGGAGAGAAAACTTGGACCTCTTCTGGGCTCTGCTTGGAATAATCCCATGGGAGACAGTCCTACAGGGCAAAGGGGTCCAGGAGAGCTGGTTGATTTTTCAAGGATCACCTCCTCGAAGCTAAAGAATGGTCCATGCAGGAAGTCAAGCAAAGGTGGCAGGAAGCCTGCATGGATGAACAAGGAGCTCCTGACAAAGCTCAAACATAAAAAGAAAGTATACAAGAGGTGGATGCAGGGTCAGGGAACCCAGGAGGAATAGAGAGACTGTCTGAGTGTGCATGGATGGTGTTAGGAAAGCCAAAGCCCACCCATGAAGGACAAGAAGATGATTGGGAGTTGTCAGCATGGACTTACGAAGGGGAAATCATACTTGACCAACCCAACAGCCTTCTACAATGAGGTGACTAGCTCAGTGGATGAGGGGAGAGCAATGAATATTGTCTATATTGACTTTAGCAAGGCTTTCAACACTGTCTTCCTGTCAGGGAGCAGCGAGGGCTGGCTTCTCCCTAAGGGATGGGGAGTTGGGAGTTGAGCATCATGATACACACAGCAGGGGCCTCACCAGCCTGGGCCCAGTCCTGCACTATCCAAGTGAGGCGAGCAGGGCAGACCTGGAGATGGTAGTCAGATTCAACCAAGAGTCCAAATCATCAGACAAATTTGTGGTGATGAAGCAGGTCCAAGGTCAAGCCAGGAAGTCAGTCCACAAGTCAGACTCAGGTCTGGTGAAGATACCCAGGGTCAGACACAGTCCATTGATCACTGGGCAGGTCCCTAGTGGCAGGGCAGGGCCCTAGTGGCAAGACAGGTCCAAGGTCAAGCCAGAAAGCCAATCCATGGGTTGGGGTCCAGATCAATGGGATCCATAGCCAGCCACAGGCATGGCTGTGGCTGAGCTAGAGATCAGTACTCCTACAACATAGGGATCTTATCAATGTGTATAAATACCTGATGGGAAGGAGTAAAAGACTGAGCCAGACTCTTCTCAGCAGTGCCCAGTGACAGGACAATGGGCAATAGGCACAAATTGAAAAACAGGAAATGTTATTTGGTTGGAAGGCACCTCTGGAGATTGTCTAGTCCAACCCCCCCCCGGCTCAAAGCAGTATCAGCTAGAGCAGGAATTGGGAACTCATGAACCAACTGTTATCTATGCAATGTTTTGTGTAAAAACTGCCAACTTTTAAGTTTTTGACTTAAAATTTTTTTTAATGGAAAACTAGACATTTTAAAAGCAAGAGTAGATGTTTTCATAATATTTTTATCACATTGGAATATGCTTATCATAATAGTAATTTTAAACAAAAGTTAAAATATATATATAAACCACCAGTATTTCTTATTCTAGTATGTTTAATACAAATTTGTTGTTCTCTAGCAATGCAGAAATCTTTACTTTTACTTTTTATTTCTGTTGATAACCTTATTTTGCAGTTTTTAGGATACAGTTTGGTCAGATTTTCCTCTGAAATGTGTATGGGGGGGGAAAGCTTGAAAATGTATGTACTAGACCTCAGAAGTTAGGGTTTGGGGGGTGGGGGGGAGGATAAAAGAGCCACATGTAAGAAAAACAAACAAACAAAAGCATGCATTAAGCTGCATTGCATTTTTTTAAACACTCTGTATTTCCGAACTAAGACTTCTGCCACAGTTATGAAGCATGCTTAGTATATATTTGAGAAGTTTGGTATATATCTGTATATTTGTATAAAATTTATCTTACAGTATTCAGAACTCTAGCAAGTTTTAACATGAGATAAAGGACTTAATACTATAGTTTGAATCATTAGGAGTAATCTTTCTTATTTTCCAGTTTTATTAATGTTTCTAATTTTATTTAAAAACTAAAAAAAAAGTTTTAACATCTGTGCATTAATTCTCTTATAAGAAGACATTCAGAGCAAAGAGATCCTAAGAATCACAAATGTTTCCTTCTCCCTTCTGATTACTCAAATTGGGAAATGTTATTTATCTTTTGTCCTTTAGAATCAGCTGTCAACTGTATTAGCTTTTTCTGTTCAGTTGTATCAATTTTACCTCCCCTCCATCAATCACATCTAATTGGATAGACACTTCTAGTTCTTGACTTCTTGACAAAGTGTAGGCTGAATTTATGCTACAGATCACTTTTCTTCATTCTTTCTTAATTTGAAAGGTCATGCAACTTTCCTACTTGTGTCACATTGTATTGGGTATATGTAGCAAGGTTTTGGTAGTGGGTAAGGGGCTGCCCTGTGCTGGACACAGCTGGTTCCAGCTGGCTCGGCAACAGACCCAATGCAGGCCAAAGCTGAGCCAATCAATGAAGTTGGTGGTGCCTCTGTGAAAACATACTTAAGACAGGGCAAAAAAACACCAGACAAGCAGAGGAGGAGGGGAAAAAAGAGTGAGAAACAGCAGTACAAACACCAAGGGCAGAGAAGAAGGAGGGGGAGGAGGTGCTCCATGGCACCAGAACCAGTATTCACATAGCAGCTTGTGGAACAGACCGTGCTGGAGCAGTTGGATGAAGGAACTGCAGCCCATGGAGAACCCATGCCGGAGCAGAGGAGAAGTGTGAGAAGGAAGGAGTGGCAGAGAGATACTGTTATGTACTGACCATAACACCCTCCCACCCACCTCCTTGAGCTGCTCATTGCCTTGCTGAAGGGACTGCATGTAACTTGTGGCAATAACAAGGGAGGGAGAAGAGGAGTCTGGAATGAAGGCATGAAGCTGAGCCTGGGAAAGGAGGGAGGGTGTTTTAATATTTGTCTTTTGGTTTCCTGCTACCCGAATTAGTAATTACATTTTTATTTTAATTGGCAATAAATTAACTTAATTTTACCCAAGTTGAGTCTGTTTTGCTCACAACGGTAATTGGTAAGCAATCTCATGTCATTATCTTGACCCACGAGCTTTCTTGCTCCTGTTCTTCCTATTTTCTGCACCTGACCCACTGGGGTGGAGGGGTATGAGTGGCTGAATGGGAGTTTCACTGTTAGCCAAGGCTAACCCACAACAAACATGAATATATCCAAAGACCTGCTAGAAGTATGCTTGTGTTTGGTGTTTGACATGGGCCTGAATTCAGGGTCTGAGATTTCAGGCATGAATTTCAGTTGAGTGGCAACAATCATTGAGCTAATTCAAAGGTGGTGCTGCTAGTTGCTGAGTCCCAGTTGTGGTCCACATGAGCTACGGGAGTGCTACTTCTCTGTTCCAATAAGAAATAAAAAAACAGTAAACATAAACTACAGATGACTGTTGCTAACAGTCCAATCTCCCAGCTGAGACAGTAGCTTGGACGCAACAGACACAGATCAAGAGATTTAAAGGACCTTTGTACTGGAATAGAAGAGAAGAAATGCACAGGTAGGGACTTGCCTCACCTATATAGGTAATAGACCTGCCTTTCAACTGGAACTGATGTATGGCTCAGACTTCCAAATGGAAGGCTGATTTGCCTTTGACATACTGCTGCTAGATGGTTTACGGAAGGAAATGCCAGGATGTTTAAATAATTGAATTCACAGAATCACAAAATCACAGAATGGTTGAGGTTGGAAGGGACCTTTGCAGATCATCTTGTCCAACCCCCTGCTCAAGCAGGACTACCTAGAGCCAGTTGCCCAGGACCATGTCCAGATGGCTTTTGAATATCTCCAAGGAGGGAGACTCCACAACCTCCCTGGGAAACTTGCTCCAGTGCTCAGTCACCCTCACAGTGAAAAAGTGTTTCCTGAGGTTCAGAGGGAACCTCCTGTGTTTCAACTTGTGCCCATTGCCTCTTCTGCTTTCACTGGGCACAACTGAAAAGATCCTGGCTCCATCTTCTTTGCACCTTCCCTTCAGGTATTCATATACATTCATGAGATCGCCTCTGAGCCTTCTCTTCTCCAGGCTAAACAGTCCCAGCTCTCTCAGCCTTTCCTCATAGGAGAGATGCTCCAGTCCCTTAATCATCTTCGTTGCCCTTTGCTGGACTCTCTCCAGTATGTCCATGTCTCTCTCGTACTGGGGAGCCCAGAACTGGACACAGGACTCTAGGTGTGGCCTCACCAGTGCTGAGTAGAGGGGAAGGATCATGTCTCTCCACCTGTTGGCAATGCTTTGCTTAATGCAGCCAAGGATATCATTGGCCTTCATTGCAGCAAGGGCACACTGCTGGCTCATGTTCAACTTGCTGTCCGCAAGGACCCCCAGGTCCTTTTCTGGAAGCAACACAACCCTCTGGAGTATCAGATACTCCTCACAGTTTTGGTATTGTCTGCAAAGTTGCTGAGGGTACACTCTGCCCCATCATCCAGATCATTAATGAAGATATTAAACAGGACTGGACCCAGTATTGGCCCCTGTGGTATACTGCTAGTCACTAGACTTTTTGCACTGATCACCATGCTCTAGGCCCAGCCATTGTGGTGGGTTGACCTTGGCTGGCCACCAAGTGCCCACCAAGCCGCTCCGCAGGATGGGGAGAAAAATACGACGAAATGCTCATGGGTCGAGATAAGGACAGGGAGATCACTCACCAATTACCGTCACAGGCAAAACAGACATGACTTGGGGAAATTAATTTAATTTATTGCCAATCAAATCAGAGCAGGATAATGAGAAATAAGAACAAATCTAAAAAAACCCTTTCTCCCAACCCTCACTTCTTCCCAGGCTCAACTTCACTCCCAACTCTTTTACCTCTTCCCCCCGAGCGGTGCAGGGGGACGAGGAATGGGGGTTGCAGTCAGTTCATTATGCGTCGTCTCTGCCTCTCCTTCCTCCTCACGCTCTTCCCCAGCTCCAGAGTGGGGTCCCACCCACGGGAGACAGTCCTCCATGACCTTCTCCAATGTGGGTCCTTCCCACAGGCTGCAGTTCTTCGAGAACTGCTCTAGATTGGGTCCTTTCCACAGGGTGCAGTCCTTCAGGAATAGACTGCTCCAGCGTGGGTCCTCCACAAGGTCACAGGTCCTGCCAGAAAACCTACTCTTGTGTTGGCTCCTTTCCACAGGCCACAGTTCCCGCCAGAAAACCTGCTCCAGCGTGGGCTCTCCATGGGCTGCAGCTTCCTTCTGGGTATATCCACCTGCTCTGGTGTGGGTTCCTCACGGGCTGCAGTGTGGTTATCTGCTCCACCGTGGAATTCTATGGGCTGCAGAGTGACAATGTGCATCACTATGGTCTTCACCAGGGGCTGCAGGGGAATCTCTGCTCCAGCACCTGGAGCACCTCCTCCCCTCTTTACTCACCTTAGTGTCTGCAGGGCTGTTTCTCTCACATATTCTCACTCCTTTCTCCCAGCTGCTGTTGGGCAGCAGTTTTTTTACCCTTTCTTAAATATGTGTCGTGGTTTAGCCCCACTCGGCAACTAAGCACCACGCAGCCGCTCGCTCACCCTCCCCCTCCCCGGTGGGATGGGGGAGAGAATCGGAAGGGCAAGAGTAAGAAAACCCACGGGTTGAGATAAGAACAGTTTAATAATTGAAATAAAATAATAATAGTAATAGTAATA